>RPFO01000154.1:7890692-7960692 GCA_009746045.1 Mesostigma viride
CACATGCAGGCCCTTGACTTCATTGCACATGGCTCCTTAAGCCTGTTGCTGTGCGCTTTTTCAACTCGGACCCTGCTTGTCCCTTCTCTCAGGCATCTGAACAATAACCGGCTGAGCGGCACCCTTCCAAATGAGCTGGGGTCTCTCACCGAACTGTACACCCTGTAAGCCTTCCTCCCAGTTGCTTCTGATGACCAGACACCAAACCTGCTGCCATTCGTTTGTTTTGTCCTTGCCTGCCAAAGCCGCTCTCACAAGCTGGCAATTGAGCTGTTTGACATTGCCTCTTTCTCCGAGATGGATGCCCTGCTTGCCTCTGCCTTGCAGGGATTTGTCCAAAAACCAGCTCAGCGGCATCATTCCGGACTTGTCTACTTCAGACTTCATATTTTCTTTCGTGTAAGCCCTAGTTTAAGACCCTTGTGATGGTCAGATAACCAGTTGCTTCTGCCAAACCGTGCCTCTGAATGTTTCTTATTGGTGCACACTTGTCCACAGCCCTGCTTTGTAGTGGCAGTACTTTGCCTGCCATGGGCAGCCCAGTGCAAGTGTGCAACAACTAAGCGCGTGCAGCAGCTAAAGTAGAGAAAATTTCTTTGATGTCGGTGAGACATGGCCCATTTGCATCGGTGTGATCACTATGACTTCGCACGAAAGGGTATGTGCAGTGACGGTTTGTACGGCGCTCCACGCATGTGTGTGGCTCCACATACTGTACATAGGGTATGTGCTGTTCAGGTTCTCACGAATGGTCCTTAGCCGCTGTTACATTTACATGTAATCACTTCGTTGATGGTGGCTTGGATACAGTGGTTCTGCAGCCTTAACTGACTAAGCCTGTGGTTACGTATAGAGCCGTCTCCGTGCATATGATATCCTGTGTGTACCGTGTACAAAGTATGGATTAGCTCCTGGTTCTCTGGCTATGCCTGACATAACTTGACAGTTTTGTTGTCTGTCTCATTTTTCCTGGTTTGCTGCCACTGCACCTCCTATGCCTGAATGTTTTGCCATGCAGGTACCTGCAAGAGAACCGGCTGGTCGGCACTGTCCCATTTGATCCTGCACTCAGTGACATGCGGGCCGTGTAAGCTTTCTTACATATGGTGATGTGTTGTGTGGTGGCTGCATCCCCATGCACTACATAGTCCTGTCTGAATCGGTGCCATGCGCACATGCCAAGCTATACATTCTGCTGCACTTGGAACTCCCTTCTCTTTTTGCATGCATGGCAAGCATTTCCAAGTTTATCCCAATGATGTTTGGACTTCCCTGCGTGGTTCATCCTGCTGCTGCAGGAACGTGGCTTACAACCCGTGGATCTGTGGACCTATCCACCGTGCAGAAAACAGGACGGGCACCTGGGGCTTGACTTGCCCTCGTAAGTTCACAACGCGACCTTCGAGTTCAACTTACATTCCATTGCGTTTTCGACTAGCCGTGACACATTTACTGAAAGGTTGAATGTAGCATGTAAGGATTTGTAGAGAAATACTGTGTGCGTGGGCACCACATGCGATGCTTGCGGTTACAAGTGTTTGAAGTCGACTTTTTCTGTAGCAATAACTGGCACAAGGCATGCCTGTTCACCATGATGCTGGTTCAACATGAGCCTGACCATGTCTTTTCTGTGAAAGATTTGGAACGATACCGGATTCGAACACAGGACCTCTTGCATGATTTCGCGACTATACGGGTCTCCCGATCCGAAAGCATCCCAAACTATAGATAGCCCAACGGTATAAAAGACCCAGCCCCCACTCTCCAGGTCCAGCGCTGGTCCTTAATCCGCTCCGGACCTGGTCTCATGTCGTGCCAGTCCTCCAGGTCACCGCGCCATCCCCGCCCCAGCCCTTGTCCCCCTCGCATGCTGCTTGCCATGCCGTTCGCTGCTCAAGTCATGACCGAGATGCCAGTCGACCTTGGATTCAAGGCTTACAAGGAGAATGTTGTCTGGCCGTAGGGGCCGCACTAGTAATAAAAAATGTGTTCCAGTCACCGGAATTAGGCATGACATATGCTTCAGTACAGCGCTATCAGTGTGGCATTTCGCAACATGACACGAGCTGTGCCACTGATGACGTCACCACAAGAATGGGACGGAGAAGCTCGATCTGTTGGCGTGCCCTTGCGACTCAGCAACTCAAGCTTGGAAGAGTTGTCAGCTGCTATAGTGCTTGTTTGGGGCTTGACGCAAGAGTGCGACATCACTCAGAGTTTATGTATTAGACGTGTTTTAAGCGACCCTCGCCTGGGCTAGGGAACGCAGCCAAACGTCGCGCTTGCTAGGCATAGTCCCATTTACCCACCGAAAACGTTCGGGCAAGCACGTTGTTACGTGACCAATATTCTCAGTTGGTTCCCACTCTGGCGTTCGCTCATGGTGGCTCAGTCTTTGTTGTCACTTTTAGGAACAGTCACTGTCATTTACACTTAAGATACTTCATGGGTGGCTCTAGATGCACTCGGGCACTTGGGATGTAGATGCTCTTGGGCACTACGTAGCACGTCGTGATTTGGGATCCAGTTCGATATACTGAAAGGCTTGAGTGAATCCTAGACGGCAGCAAGAGGGGATGGGAGTAGGGCTAGTGGACTATATAGTGGAGGGAGGACTACCACATACTGTGGAGGCAAACTTGGGGCATATCGGTGGTCACCCGGGTTTGTATTTCTGGCAAGGCTTTTTCGCGGTCAATGTCGCTTAGGCACCCGCTCGTGGTCTGTCCACCAGTGTAGCCTTGGAGCATTATGTAAATGATTGGCCTGCTCATGGCTTGTTTTGCCCGGCGGATGCGGATGCCTGGGATGAGTGCAGTTTGCTTCGACACATCGTCTGCCCTGGATCTGGATTGGGGCTGCACTCTGGACGCACCGAGCTGCATCAACAACAACGAGTGCTCATGTAAGTGCTTAATGCCTTGCAATTATGGCCGCGCCATCTTGTGCTCAGTGTGGCACCCTCCAATTTCTCGCTTGCCACTTGGATGAGATATTTTTTAAAAATTGAAGTGTGGAGGAAGGGGGTGCTCAGCGGTCTTGCCCAGCAGTGATGAGATAATCGCCATGGTCTGCTGATCTCTCTCTTACTTTATGTGTATCCGCGGTAATTTGGTGGCTGTTATCGGCAGCTACTCATTCAAGCATTTGCTCCCTTCCATCTTGAGTTTAATCTTACGTTGAAAACAATACTAAGCGCCAAGCCCATCCCCTCCCCCCACAGAACCACACACCTGCTGCTTAGGGTGTACATTGGATGCCGATCGAGTGTGAGCGAGGTGTCGGGGGGAGGGCCAGTGCGGGGGTGGTGGGTGGGCGGGTGATTGAATGGGTTGGGGGGAGACGAGGGAGTAGGTGGGTGCGGGTGGGGGCCTGGGGCGTCGATGGGTAGGTGGGCGGGGTGGGCGGTCAGCTGAGCGGGCGGGCGGGCGGGCGGGCGGGCAGGCGGGCAGGCAGGCGGGCAGGCGGGCAGGCGGGCAGGCGGGCGGGGGGCGGGGGGGGGGGGGGGGGGGGGGGGGGAGGGGGGGGGCGAGGGGGGGGGGGCAAGCAACCCGTTCTCTCTTGCTATCAGAGAGCTTTGAGGGCGATTTCCTGCCGTCCAGGATCACCTGAAATTTTAATTTAGAAGTAAGTGTTTTTGCACAGTGTATGATTATAAGGGTTTAGTAGCGTAGATGCAGCATTACTCTTCTACTTACCGCCCTGTCCATGCAGGCCTTTTTTACTGCCACTCTGTGCAGGCGCAAATGAGTTGTGCTCGCATTCTGAGGACCTTTGGTTTAAAGTGGCCGTGGTTGTGCCGGATGGGGAAGGAGATTGCCAGCAGCAAATGTCCAGTTAACCCCGTTATAGCTCTAGTTGCGCGGTGGGGCCCCAGGACGTCCCTTGCTGGCACTGCCTCACGAAGCTGCTGTCGGTGTCCCTGCACTCTACTGCCACGTTACATCAGCTGGCGGAGTGCGGCTCTGCATGCTGCTTCTATATCGCATTCGCATTTGGGTGTGGCTAGTGTGTACCTTGTGGGGCCTGCATAGGTATGCATGGGATGGCGCATGTTTGCAGCTAATTTTACCGCGTACCTGTCAATGTTTTACGATTTGGCAAATGCTTGCAGCTGTTACTGTTGCTCCCTCCAGCCCTCCGCCTCCCCCAAACAGCCCCTCACGTCCCGGATCTCCACCGCAGTTTGGTTTAGGTAATGTTCCTGACACTTCGAAGAATTCTTCCCTCCACCCTGGAGCTCATTCTGGTTTGCTGAGTATCGGATATTTTTGAAAAGAGTTTAATAGTATATAGTGGAGACGGCCGCAGGCTGGGACAGCCACTGGTTGTTAAGTCCCGCGTGCCACCTGGATTAGCGGCAGGCGTTTGATAAGTCATAGCGTTAATACGGGAAATTTTGTGGGCCGACCGTTTGAGGCCGCGCGCTATAGTTCTAGCTAGGCAGTGAAGTCAAGCCCGATGGGGGCGCTGGGCTTACCAGTTAGGTACGCAATGTACTACATTGACGAGAACCTGGCTTCACATGCTGTAAACGTAGTGGATGCCACTAATGTCAGTGCCCATATCTTGTGACGAAAGCACATTATGCGACAAGCCCTAATGGGCTTTGGAGTTACGAGTAGGAATATTCTGAGCCCTAGAGCGTTTCGTAGGGCCTTGTGGCGCAAGTGTAATATTACACGAAAAGTGAATGGCACTTTCTGCTTGGCCTACGGGGAATAAAGCTTAACGTTGTGCCGGCTTGATCTAGGTATTTGATTTTTTCACCCGCCAGCCCCCCCTTTCTTGTTGCTTGGGGCAAGCACTCCGTGCTGAATTGTTTTCTTATTCGGTTCCACCTTGCCATTCATTCATGATGGCTCAGTCCACTCACTGTTTAGATATGGACGGGTGATTCTTGGGAGTGAACGGATGTAATATAAGTATTTTTCGCTACATACCGCCTGCTCGCTTGCTGGGCATTGGTAAACACCCGGTAGCGGCTGCTTCCTGGCCTTAGTGCACAGAAAAGAATGCACACAAGCGTATGCAGAATGTGTCCGCTCCTGTGTTGCGTAGAGTGTGTCTGCCCCGGTCATCCCTGCACATGTGGCTTGGCTGAATGGACCAGAAGGTTGGCAGGGAATGGCTTGATCAGCCGCGTGGCTGCCTTATTTCTAGGTGATAAGTACAGGGAGTTGTAAAGTCATGCAGACCATAGCTTGCTTCAGGATGTCCCAGTGGCCCTTGATGTAAGCCTACATGCAGTCACCAGGGAGTAGCTACTTGCCCAACCCAACTTTCATGAAGCCAATGGTGGAGCAGAACACAGAAACGTTTCCAGGGCGGGGCTACCTTTTGGATGTAGCCAGAAGGCTTTATTACGAGTGTAGTAGTACCAAATCTATATATTTATTTACTACAAAATTTTGTAGCGTCTTTTCACCCCGTTTTCCTCCTTATGTACCCTATATAAGAAACTCGGGGGTTGTGGTCAATTCTGGCTTTGAACACGTAACTCTAGCCAAAGTCTTTGTGTGGAATGGACTCTTCTTTATCTTTTCTTCATTTGGATGGACCATGTCCTTATTTTGGCACGATCTTCAATGCTGGAGTCCAGTTCTGACAAGTCCTTTTGTTGTCTTGCAATGGCGGCATGGTTTGTCGTGGATGTGTTTCCTACCTCTTCAGAGAGTGATAGAGCAGCACTGCTAGCCCAGAGAAACGCGATCACGCCGCTCAATTTGGACAACGAACTGTTTCGCTGGACCACCTCTGGGAACCCTTGCAACTTTGAGTTCGTCGTGTGTGCACCGACGGAAGAAGACGGGCTGCGTGTGACTGGCTTGGAACTGGGATGGTACGCACATTTTCCTTTTTTGAAATGATGCAATTAATGCGGGAGTGGGATATAAAAGAATGTCGGAGTCATACGAACTAGAGTGCACGCTTCGCGCTAACATAATGGGGGTTTGTGGCGCTATTGAACACTGAAAGATTTCCAATTCATGCTTGGCGATGGCTACCCTGGAAGCCTGGCTTGGGGGTATCAGCAGAAGCTGCATTATGCTGGCGGCAGCACAAGTTTCCTTCAATGCTTGATGCTACGCACCCACGCACTCACCCACGCACCCTAGGGGATTGGGGATATGCCCTGCCTGCTTAGATGGCTTCTGATTTCATTTACACGATGCCATTCATTTCATGCCATTCACATCATCGGCTCCAACAAGAGTACGCATTGGGGCCGGCCATGAACACTGTGCGTGATTATGCAGATGCAAACTGGGGAGATATCTGTGACACATAATAGATACTGCATGCTGTGTAGTTTACATCATTAGCAAGGGCAAGAGCGCCCTCCGGAAAGTGCCCAGAGCGGAGGGGTTAATGGAGGCAGGCTCTCTTTTGTGTAGCTTTATTATCGGCTATGTCTTTTTTCCCATAAAAGTATATAGAAACTTGCTAATCGACGTTGTGATCAAGTCTTTGGACGTGCAAGCATTGGACGGCCAAGGTTTTGATATGTTTGTTTGGTTCCCTGGGGTGGAGCGTTGTGTCTGCACACGCATGCAGGCATGGTGGCATTCAAGGGACACTCGTGAGTGAGCTGGGTTCTTTGGCACACCTGCGTGATCTGTAAGTGCCCTCTGCCCCTCTCTGCCACCAAACCTGGAAGCATATTTCAGAATGCATTCTATTTTGCCGCCAGGTATTTGCTTGTTTGAAGTATAAATATTGTGCGATGAGTTGGATAGCATTTAGCTATTATTGTTTATCGGCCAATTACTAATTGGCCAACATCATGCGGAGGATGTTGGCCAATTAGTAATTGGGCGATAAAAAGTAATAGCTAAATGCTATTCAACTTAGAACCTAGCGCGCGCATGTTAGGCACGGCTTTGAAACCTCGTGCGGACAGTGCCAAGCGGATTATTTTGGGGAAACCGGCCTTAGAAGTGGATCACCGCCGGCCGAGCCTAACTAATCGCCGCACGAGGTAGATACGAACCCACCCGGTATAAATTTCGAATTAGTAATTCGATGCGGTGTTAGAGCCCTAGATAGGCTGCCGCCCAAGATTTCTCCCCACGCGCAACGGTTTCAAGTTGAATCGGATTTCTCTGAAAATAGTTTATTAAACAGAATGCGGGAAAGAAAGGGCCGCCACAACCTTGTGGCTGTACATGCAGAGAGGCTTGTTAGACGAATGGGGACGACTTGTTGTTTACCGGGGAATCCTACTGGCAACTAGCTTTGCCTTTTGTAAGTCAGGCGCCGTTTGTTTGAACGGCCGGCCATGTGTGGAATGCTGACGGAAGTTGCGTCAAAAAGCTGTAATAAAATCTGATGTAACCAGCACTCACCAATTGATTGGTGTGCTGCTTGGTTGGGTAGTGTGTTCAGGGTTGCATTCGAAGAGTACACATGGCCTGACAGCTCAGACGTGTGACAGATGAGCTGGCTGGCTGAATTATTAAATTGTCAGCGTTAGGATATTTCTGGTTTTGCCGTTTTCCATTTTGACGGTAGGCTTGATAAGCATGGTCGGCGGGTTGTGACCCGTAATTGTTTCTTTGAATGTGCTCACTGAAGCAGTATGAGCGGCCTCGCTGCTATGGCGGCGGGGCTAAAGAAAATTAGGCAAAGACCCCGTCCTTGCCTGCTATGAAGTCGCGGGCTTTGCGACTTCACGGCAGGTAGGGGCGGTTTGAACGGAACGGAAATTTCGCGTTACCAATGTGCCAAGTGGTTCTGGTTGGCACCTTGCTGGGCAGCGTCTCGGTGGTCATAGAAAGTGGGCTGGGCGCCCCGCCCCGGCTGCTGGTAATTCCAGCAGCGGAGCCAATCATGTCGACTAAGAAGTCCGCAGCTAATGCGGAAACTGTGCGAAGGTCAATAGATTAATTTGGATTCCATGAGACTGCGCTGGTAGTCAGTCAGCGGCCCACAGCCTAGGGCGCTGCATGGCGCTGCTTTCGGCTTGGTGCGCGGCCCTTTTTTGTTATGGGCCAGCGAGGGATATAAGGGTGACGCGCGGCCGGCTAATTTCTTGCGTTCCGGAAGAAAATATATTTGCAAAATTCCCACAAAAGGAACCGAGTATCGGAAAGGCGTCTCGGCTGGCAGTGGCAGTGCCTGGCCTTGTCGTCTCTCCCTGCTCAGCACCCGGCAGGTAGCGGTTCAAACCCTGGTGGCGTCGGAATGCGAATTTTCTGGGTTTTTATCTGGAATAATATTTTGCTGAGGCGGCTCCGCGGATTCGCTAACCTTTTATCGTCGGGCCCCTTAGGGGGTTATTATAGCCTTGTGCGGGCTGAGTCGCCATGAAGGAGATGTTGCGACACGCCCCACTTTGTGGTCTTTTATGGAAGCGGCTACAGTTAGACTGCGGTGGGATATATTGCTTGAAGACACAGTGAATGCAAGGAGCAATGAATGCTTGGTTCATTAGAAAATAGGTTTACCCTTTATCAACGTTCCTCTCACCGGCTGCGCCGCCAGTGACCGTTGGGTGCAGACCGTTGGCCCGTGGCCACACGATGACAGGTAGCAGTCTAGTCACTGCATCGTGCGATCACAGATCAATGCACGCTGCAGTACGGTCCCTATCTAGGATACTCTAGTACCGTCCAATCACAGGACACTACGTATACTGGGTACTGACATCTGTCACGTACCTCAGTACCCAAAGTACCTATCTAGGGAAACGTATGCGACTCGACTAGCATTCCTATCTGCATAGCCCACGTGGTATTTATATTCACATACCAACGTAGGTTTACAAGGCTTATTCATACGTTGTATTCACAATGCCTTTGAGACTTAGTCTACAGCAAAGCATGGAGACTAACTCCAGTATTGTTTTATTATTTATTTCTTAATGCAGGTCTGCACCCCCAACATTATTGTTATTGTTTTTAAGTTGATTAGGGGTACAAAAGAGACATGGCTGGTTGAGCCAGGTTGGTTACAGCTGGCTGTTCTGGCCAGGTGTTATATTGCACATTAAATAAGGTGTACACAGCTGGCTGGTTTGGCCAGTTACTGAAGCACACATTAAGTAAATGGATACAAAGCTTGTGTCCTCAAGCTGCAAATGGATACAAATCTGACCTAGCCAGCACTCACACCCCACAACGAATGTGTTGAATTTTATGGCGCCCAGCAGCTATCGCTGTGGTAAGGGGGTGTGGTGGTTGTGTACTGTGCTATGGCCAGTCATTTATTCAAACACTGACTCTGATATCATAGGGGTTCATGTTCTGAAAGAGGAGCTGGTACTGTTGGCCAGCAGCATCCCGCAGCTTCGTTAGAGCGTCTGCTGGGTTGTCCTCATCTCCACATGAGTCCAGCTGGAAAGTAGGTGGCCTCCTGTTTGAGGATCACCCAATCCAGGTCAGTGTGGACAGCAGCAGAAACAGATTTCTTGGTTAGAAAACTGATCACAGATTAGCTGTCAGTATAGAGATGTGAGATGACATTGCATGTGCTGCCTGCCTGGGTTTGTAGCCAGGTGAGCATGTGCTGCAGGGAACGAGCATGCAATGCAGCAGACACCACAGCACGACATTCAGCTGAGTTGCTGCTGCCAGGTTTTCTGCGGTGTAGCCTGCTGTACCAGGAAGTGAGGGACATGTAATCTGACCTGTTGGTGAGAAAAAACAGCCCTGATTCCCGTGCCCCCATCTGATTGATTGTTCTGCTCTCCATGGAGCTGTCCATGACACTGTGTATGTGGATGTCTTCCATCAGATTCAGGCCATGGAGGATGAGGGGGGGCAGTCATGGATCAACTTCCTGATGTGACTGCATTTGATTTTGACTAGAACATCATGGGTGACCCTGCTGATGACAGCTAAGGGAGCCCCACAGATGGCTGACCACCACCCCAGTTTGCCCTGAACAGTGGCACACATGTGTAAGGGGAGGCAGGTGTGATGCAGCAGATCTAGACAATCTTGATATATTCTGCAGGAGGAGAGAGAGAGCAGACCCATTGATCTGGCTGCCTGTGCAGCTGCAACATGATGCCACAGAACTGGATGGGGGTTGTGCTCAATTCCACCTGTTTGCCAATCTCATATGATTCCTGGACCTGCTGAATAAAGGTTTCCACCTCAGCTCTAGGCCCACAAATGAGTTGGTCATCTCCATGCCACACAAAGAACAGCAGTCCAGAGGGGGTGGGTACAACAAAAAAGCATGGGTCCAGGTCATCATACGTGGCCTTGAGCTTTTTGAATACTTCCTCTGCTGAGTCTCTGAAAATTTTTGGGGCACTGACAAGCCCTTCCACCCCAATGTTGATGATAAGGTGGGGCTCATCAATGTAAGGTTTCCACACAGCTGGGGTGTCTACCACGTACACCTTCCCTTTCCACACAGATTCAGCCTTTTCTGGGTCCCCCCTGAGGAAGGCCCTTTTAATGTCAGTGGCTTTGCAGACATAGTCTTGGCCTGCATTGAGGTTGTGGAGGAATAGGGAGAGCATGATCCTGAGTGAGGTTTGTTGCAGCCCAGGTGTGTATGTTTCCCCTTTTGGCAGTGTGGAGTCCCCTTTAATTCTGTGACACATGGTCTGGCATGGAAGATTGGGGAGCCCACTTTTTGTGGTTTTTGTTTGAGAACAAATTTTAATCTGAGCTTTTTGGCTCCCTCTGGCACGTCCCATGAAGGGGTGACAGGCGGTTTGTATTGAGGGTTTTTGGGGTTGGGCAGGACCCATTCCTGCCTGGCTTGGTGGACAATGGCCATCAGCCACTTGGTAAACCCTTTTTGTGTTTTGCATTCTTGTATGACGTGGGAGATTTGGTGGGGTGAGTGCATGGCTATGTCCCACTTACCCAGCCCAAAGGCTGAGGGATGGAGGAACTGGCTGTGCACTAACTTGTCCAGATCAGGGATCTCCCCTGGTGCATACTGAGTGTTGACTGCCTTGATGACAGCATCCATACCAGGGACAATACTGGAGAGAGGGATTTTAAAGTGGTCCAGAGGAACTGCACCCACCCCTGTGACACTGAGCTCATTAGCTGAGATAAGCACCCCAGGATAGGATACAAAAGGTTCCCCCAACAAGGTGTTACCAGAGTACCCCTCCACCACCTGGAAGGGTGTCTGAATACCAAGTATAGGGAGCATCACTTGTCCCACTACATCCAGTGAGCTTTGGCCTGAGAAATCCTGCACCCGTGCCCAAAATGAAGGTGCAATCTCAAGACCAGGGATGGCTTGTGCACTGATCACACTGACCTGTGCCTGAGTGTCTATTGCCAGGGTCCAGGGGTCCTGACTAGTGCACACAGCTGAGACTTTTGCCAACCCTGCGGCCACAGCAGCTTGTTGCTTATGTGACCTGTGTAGTGCTTGCAAGGCGACTGCCAATTTGACCTCAGAGCGGGAGGTTTGGCAGACAGGTTTGTGCCTTGGGGCTGAGCTAATGCTTCCAACCCAGCTACCTCGTGCCTGGTTAAGCAATCCCCAGGTTGTGAAGTGGGCCTGGCTTCACTGAGGGTGGAAGGGTTCACAGAGGGTGCTGTGGTGCTGTCAACAGCAGTAATTGGTGGCTCAGAGCTACTGCTGGGCATGCTGGAGTTGCCAGATAGAAGTAGTGAGTCCATGCTTAAAGACTCTTCCCCAGGCACGTCTGCCATGGGAGAATAATACTTCTTAATTCTATGACAGCTCACCCTGTGACGCTTCCCATTGATATTGTGCTTGACCTCCACGGTCTTGCTGTTTTTGGTAAATCCACGGATGGTAACTGGACCTAGCCAAGTTCCAACCTTACCAAAGCTGTTTTCCTTGTAATAGAGAACTTGATCACCTTTTTGGAATACTGGCCTGGAATGGGTTTTATCTTTTTCTGCCAGTTTTGCTGAGGTTTGTGCACGTGCAGTGTTGTACAGTGCTATCACCTCTGGGGGATATACACCTGCCTGCAGGCCTGCTGGGATTACTTCACCCCACGTGGCATGCAAGACAGGTCTCATGTTTAGGGTTGTGCACATTTCATGACACCAGAGTGCCCTGTCACAATAGACCCCTGAAGTAGCATCCTTGGAAGGATTTTTGGCTAGTAGGGTTTTGACAGATCTGATGGTTCTTTCAATGACCCCCTGACCCTCATGATCTTCCAGCCCAGCAATCTCTATTGCTTCACACCCTTCCAGGTCAGTCAGACAAGAAAATTGTTGATCAAGCAAAATTCTGTCAACTGGGTAGAATCTGGGTAAAGCAATCATGAGTGCAACACGTAGCTGCCCTGCAGACATGCCAGGTAGGGGTTCCATTACTGTGAACCTGGACCATGAGTCTTTTAGGATCAGGTAGGGTTGGACATCTTTGTTGATGTGCATCACATCCCCCACTATCATGCCCCTATTGGTGGAAGGAGTTGCAGTATGCCATTTTTGAGGTTTGGGGCTATTGAACTGACATTCTTGACAGTGTTGTCTAGCCAGTTTTACTGCATTCCTGAGTTGTTTTCCCATGCTACTACCCCCCAGCCGTCTGGCCAGTTCCTCAGCCACTGTTTCATGACCCATGGCTAGGTGCAGCTGATGAGCAAGCTCCTTGATATCTATGGAGTTGTCAACAGTAGGGGTTAGTGCTTTTATGTAAGGTTCCAGAACAGGGTGTTGGGAGGACAGTAAGGTTGCTGCCTCAAAATCAATTATGCCCTGGTTGCCATCCCCAATGGTAATGAGATCATCATCCTCAGAGTAATAAGGTGAGAGAACTCACATTGATTTGGTAGCGAGGCCTGTTGCAACGGCTGCCTGGAGGCCCCAGGGGATGACGTGCGTGCCAGCAGCCCGGGCAGAGATCCACGTTGGCCAGGGAGTCGTTGTTGGGGCAGTTGTGCCGTGCGTGCCCTCTGGAAGCACCTCAGGCACCTTATGGCCAGGGTTGCCAGGTTGGTTGTTGTTGTTGTTGTTGTTGTTGTTTCCCTGCTGGGACCGGTTCTGGCCCTGCTGGGACCTGTTGTTGTTGTTGTTTTGGCCCTGTTGGGACCTGTTGTTGTTATTGCCCTGCTGGGACCTGTTGTTGTTGCCCTGCTGGGACCTGTTGTTGTTGTTGTTGTTGTTGTTGGGGTTGCCATGCAGGGGCACACGGTGCCACGTGTTGCCACGCCCCTGAGAGCCACTGCCCCCTTGGTGGGAGGACTTGTGGGTCTTGGGTGCCCCCCCTGGCTGGCCTGCCCCTTGCGTTTGTGGCCTTGGACACCCTGGACCTTGGGGTCCTGGGCCTGGGTTGCCAGTACCCAGGGGGTCCACTGCCTCCTCGATATAGAGCATGGCAGCTCTGAAGTTGTCCCAGAGGGACTTGAGGCCTGTAAGCAGGGTAGCCAGGACAGAAGGTTGCAAATTAGCTTTTGTTAGCCAGGTGTGGATGAGATACCTTGGTTGGAGCTTGAGAAGCTCAAGGTCTTTCTCAATCATTACCCTGTATGTTTTTGCATCCCCAGAGAGGTTATTCTTGTTCACCTTATATGCAGCAAGCCAGTTGAAACGTTCTACTGCTTCCATGTGGTTATTGGTAAGCACTAGCTGTTTCAGATCAGTGATAAAGGTAGGCCACTGTTCAATGGCTGCTTCAGGTGTCAGGGTACGTTCCTGATAGGTTTGAATCAATGCTCTGATTGCAGGAGATGATTGATGGAATGTGGAGGAGGCCCTGAGAGCCTTAAACTGATGTCTAAGGTTAAGACCTTCCATCCCATACTCCAAAGCAAAAACAAATTGCTTAGCTTGTTCAACAGTGTGACCCTCAGGCAAGCCAGCAATATTGATTTTGGATTCCTTTTTATGAGGGTTAAACACACCTGTGAGAGGGGGGTTGGCCCTCAAGAAGCCGTCGGTTGCTTGTTGCAGGCGGGTGGGGTCCAGGTTGATGGTCCCCCGCTCATACCGCGACATCAGGGCGCGCAGGCCCTCGACAGTTTGCAGCTGGTTAGCTGTTAACTGCTGATCTTGCAACGAGGCCAGCTGGGCCTGGAGAATGGCGAGCTGTTCCAGGACATCCCCGCTCCTTGGGGGGGCCTCAGCAGGCCTGTTGGGTGCCTGTGGCACCTCTGCACCTCCCCCCAGGGCCTCCTGGGGTCCTGGCCACCCCCCCTGGTTGGGAGGGGGCCCCAACCCACAGGGCGAACCTGGGGTGGTGGGGGAGGGGGAGGGGGGGTCATGGTGGCCCGGGGGAGCCCGGGGGTGTCCGGGTAACCCCACTGGGTCCAGCCCCATCGGTGGAGGGGCGGGCAGGGGTGTCTGCCTCTGCTCTCCTCCTGGCCTCCTCCCGCATGAGACGCTTCATCTCCTTGCGTACCTCATGCTCCCGGAGGGCTGCCTGAAAGGCAGCCTCATCCTCGGGTATGTCAGGGAGTGGTTCTCCCATGATCATAGCAGGCCGGACTGGACAGTCCGCCTCTTTGCCCTTCCTCACGCCCAGGGCCAGCAGTCCCTCCTTGTACTGCAGGGGTTGGGGGGAGAGGGTTTCTTGCTGGTGGTTTCCAGCGGGGGGGCTTCTTCAGCTACCACCCCATGTTTGGCCAAGATGGCCTCCGTGACCCTGGCTTGGGTGATGGAGGACATGGTTTTAAAGTGTGCTGACCGAGCAAGCTCGGCCAGGTCTTGACTGTCCGCATAGTGCATGGGATAGTCAGCATTTTTTAGGAGGTCACGTAACCGCTGGGTGGCCTCGCGGTACGCGTCCGCCATCGCCTGGTGGGTAGCCAGGCGACGGGCGGCTCCTCTTCATATTCTTGCCGCTTAGCGGCGAGCCGAAAAGCCGCCTCTCGGCGGACCTCTCGGTCCCGCTGCCGCGCTCGGCGTTCTTCATTTGCCACCAGCGCGGCCTGCTCGACCGCCAGGAGCGCTGGGGTAAGATTGATCTCAGTCTCCCCATCGGGGAGACTGGCAGTGTCGGATACCTCATCGTCGGACATTGGTTGTCCGCGATGGGTTCCACAGGTTTTCGCACCACCCGTGCGAGTTTAATACTCTCCATGTCCTTCTTCTTGCGAAGAAGGGACGCAGAGGGTCGCCCAAACGTTAGCTCAATGTGGTTGTGTCCCTGGGCGAAAGGGACATTAAGGTTTGATGTGGCGGGACGAAAGGTAATCGTCCCGTCCGGTGCCACCGAGGCCGTCTGACGGGGCATACGCTCCCGAAGAGATGGCAACGTGGGGCCGGACTGTGGAGCCTCAGTGGGGTTTACCACCGAGGTCTCCGCAGCCATGGCCGCGCCAGCCGTGGTTGCGGCTGGGGCGGCCGCCGGAGTCGAGGGTAAGCCGGTCTCCCCGGGGGGAGCCGTCTCGGCCTCCGGCCTCGCAGGGGAGGGGGGTAGGTCGGTCGGCTTTGCAGCCGCCGTCCCCTCGTCCTGGCAACCATTGTGAGTCTTTTTGTTCTTTTTCTTTTTCTTGGAAATGGCCGCATCGCCAGCCGGCTTCTTGTTGTTGTCTCTGGGCATCCGCCGATCCTGCCCATCATCATCCTCGTTGTAGGTAAGCTTCTTAGCGACATTCTTGTTCGTGATAGCCATGGTAGCAAATAAAATTCAAGTTAGAATGCGGTGGGATATATTGCTTGAGAACACTGAAGCTGGAGCAATGAATTGCTTGGTTCATTAGAAAATAGGTTTACCCTTTATCAACGTTCCTCTCACCGGCTGCGCCGCCAGTGACCGTTGGGTGCAGACCGTTGGCCCGAGGCCACACGATGACAGGTAGCAGTCTAGTCACTGCATCGTGCGATCACAATCAATGCACGCTGCAGTACGGTCCCTATCTAGGATACTCTAGTACCGTCCAATGACAGGACACTACGTATACTGGGTACTGACATCTGTCACGTACCTCAGTACCCAAAGTACCTATCTAGGGAAACGTATGCGACTCGACTAGCATTCCTATCTGCATAGCCCACGTGGTATTTATATTCACATACCAACGTAGGTTTACAAGGCTTATTCATACGTTGTATTCACAATGCCTTTGAGACTTAGTCTACAGCCAAGCATGGAGACTAACTGCTACCCTCGAGGCTGCCTGGAAGAGGGGGGGGGATTCTTCTTCTTTTCTTTGTTCACTGTTATTAGGGCAACAGTGATCCTATCAAGTTTTGTTTCCTGAACGGCGACAGTGCGGGGGAGGAGGGCAATGGCGCCAGGGACTGGGGTGGATCGGGGGGCTCTTGCTCCTGCATGCGAGGGAGACGAGATGACTACTTAAACCTGCCTTTGGCAGGGGCTCTACTCATTGTTTTCAATCAAATGCTGGTTTTCTTGGGAGCTCAAGTGTCATAATCGGATTTCTCTGAAAATAGTTTATTAAACAGAATGCGGGAAAGAAAGGGCCGCCACAACCTTGTGGCTGTACATGCAGAGAGGCTTGTTAGACGTATGGGGACGACTTGTTGTTTACCGGGGAATCCTACTGGCAACTAGCTTTGCCTTTTGTAAGTCAGGCGCCGTTTGTTTGAACGGCCGGCCATGTGTGGAATGCTGACGGAAGTTGCGTCAAAAAGCTGTAATAAAATCTGATGTAACCAGCACTCACCAATTGATTGGTGTGCTGCTTGGTTGGGTAGTGTGTTCAGGGTTGCATTCGAAGAGTACACATGGCCTGACAGCTCAGACGTGTGACAGATGAGCTGGCTGGCTGAATTATTAAATTGTCAGCGTTAGGATATTTCTGGTTTTGCCGTTTTCCATTTTGACGGTAGGCTTGATAAGCATGGTCGGCGGGTTGTGACCCGTAATTGTTTCTTCCCACCCATCCCACCCTTGGGGGGCTCTTGCTCCTGCATGCGAGGGAGACGAGATGACTACTTAAACCTGCCTTTGGCAGGGGCTCTACTCATTTAGCTATTACTTCTTATCAGCCAACTACTGATTGGCCAACACCTTGCGTAGGATGTTGGCAAAGTACTAAATGGTCGATAAAAAGTAATAGCTAAATGATATTCAAGTCGATGGGTTCGCTACAGCTAGGGTGATACAGCATCACTTGTGACAATCTGATTCAGGACCCCTAAACTATCTCAAGTGAGCTTTAGAAATCAGTTTCAGGTAGGGGACACATTTGCGTGTGTCTATGTTTTCTAATAGCAGTTTCTGGGATTCCCTAGCTACGGATAAAGCAACAGATACTCTGGCTGGGCACATGTAACCTTTGGACCCATATCAATGTCCCAGGGGATCTAAAAATAGCAGCACACCAAGGTGGCACCGCAATGCGAGGTTGGGCACTGCATTGTGAATTGGGTTTCTGTGAAACGACAGCAGTTTAGTACAGTGGTACGAGAGAGACCGTCCCACTTTTGATATAAATAACGGGGCACTTTTTGCCGCTTGGGGAAAAGGCCGTGAACCGCGTTCTTTAGCTGTCGATAAGCACCCAACGGCACTCATGTATTGCGCATGTGAGGACCCGCGTTATTAACTTGCATGGGAGTACCCTGTTGCTTTCATCATCACTGACCCAGGCTAGGACAGCCTCTGGTTGAAGCCCCTCCGCGCGGATGGCAGTGTAAGGTGTTTGACAAGTCATTAATTAATTAGGAACATAACTCCGTTGGGAGTATCTGTAGCGCATAGCCCTTGAGAAGGGCCAGATGGCCTATAATACATTCTAGGCTACTTCCTGCAAGGGTGGGAATGTAAACAACACTTGCTCTAGGTGCACTAGGGCACCTGCACCACCCAGAGTCTCGGGCAACTCCCAGCTAAGGGGAGCCCGTCATAGGTGGGGAAGACAAGTCATAGCATATGTAAATACCGGAATCGGGGATGGCGTCGCCTGCCCCCTCCGAAGTCCCCGGGGTAAGAATAAACTTGGACGGCTGAACCCGGCCGGCCTCGCCCTGGGAATCTCCGGGGCTGGATGGAAGGCGGAGACCTCTTGCGGAAGAATCGACGGCCAAGGTGGCGTAAGCGTGGGACGAAACGAGCACGGATGGACGGGGTGCCCTCCTTGTAGTAGGCGGAGACGGTGTGCTTGGTGCGAGCCATCCCTGCGAGGGAAGAATTGGACTCGGAGGACGAATGGGATGTCTCGTGGGTATGAGCTGAGAGCTCCAGAGCTTTGGGTAGCTTCGGGTGCTTTGGGAGCTTGGGGGACGGTCCGGATGTCCCGCTCCTTACTTATACCCGCGGCTCTTCCCACGTTCGGGAATCCAGCGATCGGCATACCGTGGATTCAAAGCCCCGGCCCATCCACGGAGGGTCGATCACCGGGGTGGGATTGGCTGGTCCGATTGGCGTTCCGTGGATTGGCGTGTCGTGGATGCGCATCCGCCCGGTCCCATCCACGTAAGGCCAATCGACCGTGGATTGGCGATCCGTGGATTGCCACGGGACCCCGTGGCCAGCCACGGGGGGAGGCGGGTACTTTAGCGACCGCAGGACTCGGGTCATGTGGTCCGAGCGACCAACGCACTCGAGCTAGCTCGCACGAGCTCCCGAACCTTCTCTTCTACCTCGACAAACCTCATTCTTCCCTGCGCCGAACATGGAGTTCCTTTCTTCCTCCGACAACGGCGCGGAGTCCTTCTCCCCCCCCCTGGTAAGAAACCGCGCCCCCCCGTCCTCCGCATTCTTCCCTCGATCTGTTCCCGCGCTGTCTCCCAGATTGAGGGAAGAATGCGGAGGACGGGGGGGCGTGGTTTCTTACCAGGGGGCGGGAGAAGGATTCGGCGCCGTTGTCGGAGGAAGAAAGGAACTCCATGCTCGGTGCAGGGAAGAATGAGGTTTGTCGAGGTAGAAGAGAAGGTTCGGGAGCTCGTGCGAGCTAGCTCGAGTGCGTTGGTCGCTCGGATTACATGACCCGAGTCCTGCGGTCGCCTCCCCCTGTGGCTGGCCACGGGGTCCCGTGCCAATCCACGGACGATCGGCCTTCCGTGGATGGGACCGGGCAGATGCGCATCCATGACACGCCAATCCACGGGACGCCAATCAGACGAGCCAAAGCCCGATCGGACGGCCGCCAATCCGATCGGATGGGACGCCGATCGGCGCAGTGAGAAATCATCGTAGCGGAGAAATGTGCCAGTGAGAAATTGGCGTATAAAAAGTATAAGCTAGCGGCTTGTACAACTATTCAGCCTTTCATTTCTGGACTTCATGCCATTTGCTAGCGTTTCCCTCGCCTTTTCCAGCAATGCCTCAAACGAGCTAGCACTCCCGCAGTGTCTGTGGCTGATTCCTTGTCGGTGCATGTGTGTTTGTGCAATGAATTCCTCATGACCTGCCCCAGGATTGTGCATGCAAGCAGCCAGCTAAGTGGCACCATCCCACCCAAGCTGGGGTCACTGTCCTCCTTGCAACGCCTGTAAGCCTTCCTTCCGCATCCTTGCGATGGCCACGTGTCCCTGTTCTTCTGTATGTGCCTCTTTGGACTTGCTTCCATCTGCTTGTGATGTGCTTATCTGGCAAAGCCCTACAGAGCACTTGCGAAGTGGAACCGAACTGACTGAGTACTCGACCCTGAGCTATAAGGCTGCGTGCTTCCGCGGAGAAGTATCTAAGATGACAGTTTGCGTATCTGCACGTGTCGGAGGCTATGTAGAATAAAAGATACAAGTCTTCCCACTAATGACAAAATCCACTCTTGCCGACAACCGGGGGCTTACGCCACAGACAAGGCATGTTCATGCCGAAGCTCACTAGCTTTAACAAACTTGCTTTTTTTATATGTCCGAAGCTGCTTGACAGACTAGTAGAAAATGACGAACGTTTGAGCCCCGTATATATTAGCTAGGCATTCTGTCCGGCATTGCCAAATTTCATCCGCACCGTAGCATAGCTCTCTCTGGCAGTGCTTGGCCGTGCAAAAAAGGCCGTGCAAAAAATGGTGTTCTTACTGCCTTTTGAACAATCATTTGTGAGGAATCACTTTGCAAGCAGACCCAGTTTCCAAGGTTCATGTTGCGCCCTCAAGCCCACTATGAAGACCTGCAACATATCATGCTTAGTGAATAATAGATAGTGACGAACCCCAATGCGCCGTGGCATCCTCACGCCCGTCACGTGGAGACCTCAGGCCGTAACAGGGCACTAGGCCAGAGTAGGTCCACAATGAAACGGACACGTGTGAGGCTTCTCCAGCTTGCTTATTGATTGCAACATACATTTGCGCACAGCAAGAATTTTTACGCTGAGCTTTTTTACATTAAGCAGGCAGTTTATAAATGCCTCGTTTGGCCGGGGTGTAATTGTTGCGAGTATGCTTGGGTGCATGGCTCCCCTTGATTGCTGCTGCCCGCAGGATCTTGAATAGGAACCACCCGACCGGCACAATCCCATCTGAGCTGGGGTCCTTCTATAGCCTGAATTGAATAGAATGCAAGAGAGTTGTTTTGTTGGAAATTGGGTTCGTTAGTGCAGCCTTTGATTCCTGTTGAAGCCCAACAAGAAATGGGCAGGAACCGCCGCTTTTTCTCATAGCCTGGAAGGCAGATCATTCAAACTGCTCACGCGAAGAGTCCAGCATGTACTGTGGGTGCGATGAGGCCTTATCATAGCAAATGCTCAGCGGATGCAGTACATATGTAGAGCAGGCCCGTGGTCCAGGGGCAACAGCTCAAGGCATCAGGCTCACGTTGAGGCGTGCTTGTCCAATACCCTGCTTGTTCTGCCAACAGGAAACTGGTCGACAGCAACCTGAGCGGTACCATCCCACCTGAGCTGGGGTCCTTACCCTCCCTGCAAGAACTGTAAGCCTTCCTTGCACATGATCGAGGCTGCCAGTTATTCAGCTGCTACTGTCTTTACTTGCTGCCGTTTGCTTGTATTGCCCTTGTCAACCGCATAAAGCCTGCAGGAGCTGGCACTTGAGCTGACTGTTTGGTTATGCTTATCCTTTTCCTTGGGGCACCATTGTGCAAATGCCCTGCTTTCCTGCCCGCAGGTACCTGCATGGCAACCAGCTGAGCGGTGCCATCCCACCTGAGCTGGGGTCCTTATTCTCCCTGAAACAACTGTAAGCCTTCCCAGCACATGCTTGAGATGAACCATTGTCCAGTTGCTCCTGTCTGTACTTGATGCCATTTGCTTGTATTGCTGTTGCCACTGGCATAAAGCTCGCCGGAACTGGCACTCGAGCTGCTTCTTTGCTGATGCTTATACTTTTTGTTGGGGCACCATTGTGTGAATGCCCTGCTTTCCTGCATGCCCGCAGGCTCCTGTATGGCAACCATCTGAAAGGAACCATCCCACCTGAGCTGGGGTCTTTATCCTCCCTTCAAATAATGTAAGCCTTCCCTCCCCATGCTTGTGGTGCCCACGGATCCTGGCGCTGCCATGAGCGACAACAGCGCTGTCCTTCAAAGTGCCACACATGCGGGCAGCCGGGTAGCAATGCAAGCTGTCTAATCGGCATTGCTAGTTTTCTGTTGCTGTGTGCGTGTGCAAACGCCCTGTTTGTTTCTGTCAAACAGGTACCTGTACTCCAACCATTTGGTCGGCGCCATCCCGCCTGAGCTAGCCTTTTTATCTTCCATGCACACCCTGTAAGTTTTCCGTCCACATGCTTATGGTGGCCACATTTCTAGGCCCTTTTGTCCGGGCTCGCTCCCATTTGCTTGCGTTGCCATTGCCTAGCAATACCCCGCACACATGCTTCAAGCTGACGCCTTGGCTGCCTGTTTGTCGTCGCTCACTTCTCATCGGTGTGCGCCTGCATCATGTCCTGCTTTTGCAGGAACCTGAACACCAACCAGCTGAGTGGCACCATTCCACCACAGCTGGGGTCTCTGTCCGCCCTGGAAATGTTGTAAGACTTTCCTCCACATGCTTGCCACAGACTACTGCCCAATCGCTCCAATCTGAGTTGAGCATGCGTTTATAGCCGCTACGTTGCTACGGCTCATGTAGCTAACACAGCACGTACTGTAAGACGCTTCCTTCCTTCCTTGTTGGCATCGCCATGAGCCAATTGATCGTCCTGTTCAAACTATCGCATTCGCTTGCTTGTCGCCGCTGCCTGCTGAAGCCCACCACGAGGCGGCACTTTGGCTGCCTGTTTGGGGTCGCTCATTTCCTTGTTGGTGATGCACGTGTGTCACCGTGCATGTTGCTGCCTGCAGGTCCCTGAATGCCAACCAGCTGGCCGGCACCATCCCACGTGACCTGGGATCTATGCAGAAGTTGATCCTGCTGTAAGCCTTCCCTTCAAAAGGTTGTGATGAGTGAGTACCGCAGCGATTCAGCTCCTTTTTAGATTTGGACGCAGGAGCCAGCCCCTTAGACAAGAAGTGACGGACGTGTTGAAGGTTCACATCTTCCATGTACAGAATATTCAATCATTCCATGCATCAATGCATGCATGCATGGGCGGCTCCTGCGTGGTTTGTCCCCTGTTTTGATCTTCCGGTGTCGCGCATCGTGCCATGGCAGAGCCGTGGATGACAACCCCTGGATCTGTGGACCTGACCCAGCTGGATGGGTCCTAAACAGGATCGGCACATGGGGCTTGACGTGCCCTGGTACGCTTTCCTTACCCACTTCTCTTTCCGTGGATTGAGGCAGTTCATATCTTGTGGTCTGGCATTGCCCTTGGTCGGTTGCTAGCTGGTCAGCCGTATGACTTGGACCCGGTGTTGATTGTTTGTGATTTTTTCTCTGACAGCCACAGCGGGTTCGTTTCGAGCCAGGATGTTTGTGACAGTGTCACTTACTTAGGGTGTTGTGCCGATTTTACATAGAACATTTGCAAGGGAGGGGGATCTTTTCTGTCGCCGGCTCTCCCACCAGGGGCTGCGTTTGTTGGTACTTTGTTTGCAATCTGTTTCCAGGGAACCAAGGATGGTAGGTGAGCAGACAGCCATTTTGCTTGTCAAGTTAAGGAACCACGTAGTGCTTTATCATACTACTATGAACTTTGTGGTGAAGTTGAGATGCTGGTAGTGCTGTGCACAGCATCATGTACCGAAACAGCTTGTGGAGCTAGTCGTTCTAAGTTAGTGACTGCAAGGCAGATATTGCTTTATTTGCATGGCCGCGCTCCCGCAAGCATGGTAACCTACATCCTGGCCAGCCAAAAGTCGTAGTTATGTGATGAGCCTGTGAGTAGCCATGTGGCTAAAATAATTTGCTTTATGTATCAATTCCCAACTGATGCTGACTTTATCGCTGGTATGTTTTTTCCATCCTTCATTAAGTAATTATGTAGCGAAATAGGGCGCGGAGCTATGTTGGCAAAGTTATGTTTTCCATAAACTTTGGGAACTACCAAAAGGGTGGGTCACTTTTCTCGGCACACACACACACACACACACACACACACACACACACACACACACACACACGGAATTTCTTGGTTTGGTTTGAAGGGGTACTTGCAAGCATTGCTCGGGGAACGGCAGGTGGCCCGCGGTGTCAAAACTGCCATTTTGCAACTTTTGGTTGTCCATTTATGCGAGCATAAATGCTATTTTAATAGAAGAAATTGGTAGTGTTAGAGCTGATTGTGCACGAGCTTTCGTTTGATAGGGCGGGAAGGTCTGTGTGCAGCGGCCGAGCGGCCTTGGGCAGTAACGCTAGAAATGATCAGACCTTGTGTCATTATTTCTTTCTGAAGACCTGCGACACAACTGACACATCACAAGCAATTTGTAAGGCACTTGCCGTCAACCACCGGCTGCTTGGGTAGCAATAGCAGAGATATTGGCCAGGCGACATGTAGATTGCATTTTCCTTTTATTACCACCACCACCAATCACACAAACACACACACACGCACACACACACACACACACACACACACACAAACAAACACACACACACACACACACACACACACACACACACAAACACAACCAACCAACCAGCCAACCAACCAGCCAACCAACCAGCCAACCAATCAGCCAACCAACCAGCCAACCAACCAGCCAACCAACCAGCCAACCGACCATCATCCGCCCACCCACGCACCCAGCCACCCACGCGCCCATGTTTAGGCAAACCACTATATCTAATCTTCTTCTTTGTAGGTTCCCATATTAGCACTCACTTTTGATGGCTGAGTCTACATACTTTTAGAATAGTTACAAGAGAAATTCGGTGATCGCCTGCGCCTCCAGCTGCGTGCTTTGCTAGTCACGCATGTGCTGGGACTACCATTGATCATCTATGGCTCTAGCTGCCTGTTTGGCATGGTCTGGAATCAGCTCTGAAATGTACACTGAACTGAAGAGGTTGCGTGAAAGTATATGGCAGCAGGTGGTTTGGAAGGACAGTGAGGGTCTACACAATAATGGGAAGTATTGAGATTTGGAGGTAAGCCTGTGCTTATGGATGTTGTCACCTCTCTGTTCCTGGCAGGCTTGTTCTTGCAGGATGTTGCTAATTACCCTCTAAATTTCTAGCTGCACACACCAGCCTAACTGTAAAGCGACTGATGGCCTATTAATGGCTTGTTTTGCTGCCCTATGGGCGCGGATGCCCGGGATGTATGCAGTCTGCTTCGACACATCGTCAGGTTCGGATCCCGATTGGGGCTGCACCCTGGATGCCTCAAGCTGTTCGGACAATAATAAATGTGTCGGTGAGTGCGACACATTCATTTCCTCCAGAACCAGACATGTTTGATGTATCCTGCAACATCGCCCATCCTCATCACTTTGCACTTGCCAAAAGACCAAAGTACAGTCATCCTGTCTGCTGGTTTTGATATACGGACGTGCTTTGAGTAACTTTGCAATGTATGTGCAACAACGGGCCTAACTGTGCACTGCTGAAGGGTATAGCAGACTGAGATTGCAGTTCGTGCTGCGCATGTGCATGCTTGTCTGGTCGTCTTATGTTGCAGTCACCAGGATCGCTGCTCCACCACCCGGCCTTTCTCTACCCAGCCTCCAGCCACCACCCAACCATCCGCCACCCAGCCCTCCACCACCCAGCCCTCCACCACCCAGGCCTCCACCACCCAGCCCTCCACCACCTAACCCGCCGCCACCCAACCCTCCACCACCTAACCCTCCACTGCCTAACCCTCCAGCACCCGGCGCTCCACCACCCAGCCCTCCACCACCCAGCCCTCCACCACCCAGCCCTCCACTACCAAACCCTCCACCACCCAGCCCTCCACCACCCAGCCCTCCACCGCCTAACCCTCCACTACCAAACCCTCCGCCACCCAGCCCTCCACCACCCAACCCTCCACCACCCAACCCTCCACTACCAAACCCTCCAGCACCCAGCCCTCCTCCACCCAATCCGCCGCCACCCAACCCTCCACTACCAAACCCTCCATTACCTAACTCTCCAGCACCCAGCCCTCCACCACCCAGCCCTCCACCACCCAGCCCTCCACCACCCAGCCCTCCACCACCCAGCCCACCACCACCTAACCCTCCACTACCAAACCCTCCAGCACGCAGCCCTCCACCACCCAGCCCTCCACCACCTAACCCTCCACCACCTAGCCCTCCACCACCCAGCCCTCCACCACCCAGCCCTCCACCACCCAGCCCTCCACCACCTAACCCTCCACTACCTAGCCCTCCACCACCCAGCCCTCCACCACCCAGCCCGCCACCACCCAGCCCTCCACCACCTGACCCTCCACTACCTAGCCCTCCACCACCCAGCCCTCCACCACCCAGCCCTCCACCACCCAGCCCTCCACCACCTTACCCTCCACTACCCAGCCCTCCACCACCCAGCCCTCCTCCACCCAACCCTCCACCACCCAACCCTCCACTACCAAACCCTCCACCACCCAGCCCTCCTCCACCCAATCCGCCGCCACCTAACCCTCCAGCGCCCAGCCCTCCACTACCCAGCCCTCCACCACCCAGCCCTCCACCACCCAGCCCTCCACCACCCAGCCCTCCGCCACCCAGCCCTCCACTACCCAGCCCTCCACCACCCAGCCCTCCGCCACCTTACCCTCCACTACCTAGCCCTCCACCACCCAGCCCTCCACCACCCAGCCCGCCACTACCTAAGCCCCCACTACCTAACCCTCCACTACCCGATTCTCCACCACCCACCCCACCCCTACCCAACCTTCCACCACCCAGCCCTCCATTACCAAACCCTCCACCACCCAACTCTCCACCACCCAGCCCTCTACCACCCACCCCACCCGGCCTACCCAGCCCTCCACCACCCAGCCCTCCACCACCCAGCCCTCCACCACCTAACCCTCCACTACCTAGCCCTCCACCACCCAGCCCTCCACCACCCAACCCTCCACCACCCAACCCTCCACTACCAAACCCTCCACCACCCAGCCCTCCTCCACCCAATCCGCCGCCACCTAACCCTCCAGCACCCAGCCCTCCACTACCCAGCCCTCCACCACCCAGCCCTCCACCACCCAGCCCTCCACCACCCAGCCCTCCGCCACCCAGCCCTCCACTACCCAGCCCTCCACCACCCAACCCTCCACTACCAAACCCTCCACCACCCAGCCCTCCTCCACCCAATCCGCCGCCACCTAACCCTCCAGCACCCAGCCCTCCACTACCCAGCCCTCCACCACCCAGCCCTCCACCACCCAGCCCTCCACCACCCAGCCCTCCGCCACCCAGCCCTCCACTACCCAGCCCTCCACCACCCAGCCCTCCACCACCTAACCCTCCACTACCTAGCCCTCCACCACCTTACCCTCCACTACCCAGCCCTCCACCACCCAGCCCTCCTCCACCCAACCCTCCACCACCCAACCCTCCACTACCAAACCCTCCACCACCCAGCCCTCCTCCACCCAATCCGCCGCCACCTAACCCTCCAGCACCCAGCCCTCCACTACCCAGCCCTCCACTACCCAGCCCTCCACCACCCAGCCCTCCTCCACCCAACCCTCCACCACCCAACCCTCCACTACCAAACCCTCCACCACCCAGCCCTCCTCCACCCAATCCGCCGCCACCTAACCCTCCAGCGCCCAGCCCTCCACTACCCAACCCTCCACCACCCAACTCTCCACCACCCAGCCCTCTACCACCCACCCCACCCGGCCTACCCAGCCCTCCACCACCCAGCCCTCCACCACCCAGCCCTCCACCACCTAACCCTCCACTACCTAGCCCTCCACCACCCAGCCCTCCACCACCCAGCCCGCCACCACCCAGCCCTCCACCACCTGACCCTCCACTACCTAGCCCTCCACCACCCACCCTCCACCACCCAGCCCTCCACCACCTTACCCTCCACTACCCAGCCCTCCACCACCCAGCCCTCCTCCACCCAGCCCTCCACCACCCAGCCCTCCGCCACCTTACCCTCCACTACCTAGCCCTCCACCACCCAGCCCTCCACCACCCAGCCCTCCACCACCCAGCCCGCCACCACCCAACCCTCCACCACCTGACCCTCCACTACCTAGCCCTCCACCACCCAGCCCTCCACCACCCAGCCCTCCACCACCCAGCCCTCCACCACCCAGCCTTCCTCCACCCAGCCCGCCACTACCTAAGCCCCACTACCTAACCCTCCACTACCCGATTCTCCACCACCCACCCCACCCCTACCCAACCTTCCACCACCCAGCCCTCCATTACCAAACCCTCCACCACCCAACTCTCCACCACCCAGCCCTCTACCACCCACCCCACCCGGCCTACCCAACTCTCCACCACCCAGCCCTTCAATACCCAGCCCTCCACCACTCAGGCCCCCAACACCCAGCCCTCCAGCACCCAGCCATCCACCACCCAGCCCTCCGCCATCGCCACCCATCCCTCCACCAGTCAGCCCTCCACGACCCAGCCCTTCACCACCCACCCCACCACCACCCAGAGCTCTACCACCCAACCCTCCACTACCCAGCCCTCCATCCATTCCTCCACCGGTCAGCCCTTTGCCACACCAACCTCCCGAGCCACAACTGTTGCCTCCGCCTCTTTCTCTTGCTGTACTACCGCAGCCCCCTTTGTTGCCACCGTCGCAATCCCCACCAAGTCCTCCTCAGGCCCCGACGAGCCCATCTCCTTGCGACGTCGCTGCTTCGGCTTGCGCACCCGGCATTGACCCCACAGAGCCTGATTGCCTCTGCCCGGACGCCATTCATGCTAAGTTTGCCATGGGAATCCCCTTAGCTGATTTTTGGCCGCTGGTTGACAGTTTTATATCTGAGCTGGCTGGGACGCTGCAAGGCCTGGAGGACCCCAGCCAGGTAGTGATCTTATCATTGACCAACGGATCTACCATCGCAGAACTTGCATTCGTCCCGGCCAGGAGGCAGTCCTCGTTCCCAGCTGGAGTGAAGGACTCGATAGTGCTGGCACTATGGAATGGTCAGGTGTGGCTGCCCAGCATATATGGGCTCGTATCCATTGAGGTGCCCGGACATGACCCCGTATGCATACTGCCACGTTCCCCGCAGTTAGAGGCAACAAGCAAGACGAAACCATCCTCAGTAGGGCCAGAGGCAAAAAGTGAGGGGAGCCCTCCTGTTGCAGGGCCACAGCCGATCTTCTCCGTCAATGAAAGCACCACTGGGCTGCTGACAACTACGTATGTTGATGTGCAGTTCTCGCGCCCCTGCCAGGGTGTTGGTGTCATCCGCGACTGTGGCCCCTCAGGATGTCAGCTGAAGCTCGGTTCCAACCTTAAGCTCATGGCTGGGTTAAACGAATCTCACGTTGCGCTCCAGGTGACCCATACGGAGACTGGCAACGCCGACGTGGATGTCAGCGGAGCCTTGCTCAACGGGACAGCTATGAATGACTTGACGGCGGCCAATTGGACAGCCATCAATGAATTGGCGGCGAGTAGCACAGGCAGGTTTGCAGTGAATGTGACAATTGCCGAGGAAATCTGCAGGGACGCATCGGGCATCGCCAGCACCTCCAGCGGGTTGTTGCTCACGGGCAACACCACAGCATCTGGGGGAAAACGTGAGAACAAGCTTGTGGTCACCCTGCGCTATACAATCTCACCCAGCTGTGGGAATGGCGACAAGAGCTACCTGCGCACGGCCATCTACCTGGGTACGTAATATGTGTCACAAACATGGCTCCTTTGTTATGCCCGCTGCCGCGTTTGTAGTTATGCCAGTAAGGGCAATTTGGAATCGTGTAGTGAAGAGGTTTAAATGCAGAAACTATTACACATCAGCACTGAATCAATGTCTCAATCTTAGGATGTCTAAGCATTCCTTTCCCTTGTGTTCACATTAACGTTGGCCATGTTTTGGCTATCACTTTGGCCATATACCGCGCATATAATGGGAGTCCGGCAGTGCCCACGTAGCACGCATGTAGATGGGGTATATCACTGGTTGAACGCCTAGGGTACGTCGTACGCCCAAGCCGGTGTTGTTGAAGCTATGCTTCACTGGTGAGCAGAGTTATTCAACCGGTGCTCAAGACCATTATTCATAAACAGTCTGTGTGCCAATGGTGTTGTCGCTAGCGGGCGTTATGGATGGAGTTGTATTCTACCATTTGCTGAAACTTGCTGGGGAAATGCATACTTGTAGATCGCGAAGCAGTTTTCTTCAAATACTAGTGTCCACAGTAGGTGCTATGGGACAGGTTTTTCTTACTTCATCAGCACTTTGAAATAGCTATAAGAAACGACCTTTGTCCGAGGAGATTGTGAACTTTACGACTTGCAGTGCTCAGTTGCCTACATGCGATACCCCGGTTGAACAAGCTGCGAGTGGTGCTTGTAGGTTTTGCTGTTGTGGCATGCGAAACATCGGGTGGGAATCAGAAACTGACAGCTGAAATTGATACACTGGGTTAGGGAAAAATTCTGTCAGGATCGGTGGAATTCACCCAAACATGGTCAACCAGAGTCGCGGTAGCCTTTTTCATGGGCCACGAAGGGGTTTAGGGAAAGCCATTTGACTTGAGTAAGAAACGAGTCGTGATAGAGTTGATTGGGTCAACCCCGCCGGAACTCTGTTATGCAGCTCCTTGATGTTTAGTAGAATATATCCTGGGAGACGGCCTTGATGACCGCTGGTTGTGTCTCATCTTTCTTGTACAGTGTGCGTTTGTTACAAACAGATGCCTTTTGGTTTCTATGTTTATGTCGAAAAAATATATCTGGACTGAAAATGCTAAGGACGATCATCCAGCTGCCTTTCTGTTTCAATACAAGTAAATCATGTACCACAAGTGCATGGAGCTGGTTGGGTGTAACATGACAAAACTGCAAAGTAGGTGGCATGACCTGTGTATTAGTAAGGACCGTGACTCCTGAGACCTGAGGGCTTGTGATCCAAGGCATTAATACAGGTCGGGGTTGCCTGGTCATCAGGGGATGTTGCTGTCAGATGAGCGAGAGAGTTTCCAACGAGATTGAGTTTCCACTGCCCTTGGTGAATACGGAGCAATTGAAACAGGCCTCCAACTAGCTGGAGTCTCCATGACTTCACGGCTCTAATCAGGCTCAACCACGGCCAACCTTAAGGGGGCATGGCCTACCTATCATAGAATGACTAACTAACCAAGAAAGAAGCTAACCAATTCTACTACTACTATTTTATTCTGGTCACTCTAGTGCTGTGTCAAACTCCCAGGTGCCTGCCCAGAAAGCTGTCAACTCCTTTTGAACGCCAATATTCGTTTCAGGCTGCAGAGGCGTCAACATGATCTTCGCGTCAAAGCCTGTAGCATAGCTGTAGCGGCTATCCGCCATCTCACTGTAAAAAAGCTGTATTTAATGAACCCTGATTGGTCATAGTGTGAGCGTGGTCGCTCAATTTCCTTTAGGGAAGCAACAGTTGACAAAGCTGCTGTGCGCTGTCCAATCTCTGACAACACTTTGTTTACCCAACAGAAGTTATACTTATAAAACCATTGTCTCAGCCTCAATTCGTCACATTGTGAGAGCAGTTGCTCAATTTCTTTTAGGAAGGCACTAGTTGGCAAAGCTGCTGTGTTGTTTAATCTATAAGATCATTTTGTTTACCCTGAGAACTTTATCCTACTAGCTAGCTTACTAGTGAAAGTTATCCTACCCTGAGAACGTTACTGAGAACGTTACTGAGAAAGTTACTGAGAAAGTTATCCTACTAGTGTTTTTCATTGTCTCAGCCTGCAGCTCTCTCTCCCATATTACTATGCTAAACTACTTTCATTGACGGCCAATATCTACTCCTTTCTAATAAAAAAGATGTTGCTGCACCATACTTGTCACTTAACTGTCATGGGAACTGGCAACAGGGGATGACCGTGTGCAACCACGGCTAACGTCAACGGTGGGAAGCTTCTCAAAGGACCGCCGTGTACCCGTGTTTGTGGACCTCTCGGGCGAAGTTGTGAAGATCTTCAACGCGTCAGCATTTACAGTGATTGGCGGATATGTGGAGGACAACATTACCACCAGGTTAGTACACACGACCTAGGCTCCTGTGGATGCATTCTGGGAGAACCATTTTCTCTTGGCTTGAGATTTCATTTTCATCTGGCTAGCAATATCTGCTAATCAAACTTGTTGCTTTACCTACAACTATATACTGCTATATGATCAGGGCCTCTAGCCGGCTGGCAGCGCTGGTGCCTGCCTATAGTTGTTTGTTGCGTACAGTATTGCCTAGTGATTGTTCTTTGCATGTTCATGTTTAGCTTTAAAATTGCTGCTCGTCTAGTTTCCGTAATTTATCATTTTCGATTAATAGATACTGTAACTATGCTACCCCATCCATCAAAGTGGATTTCCTAGGCAGTGCCTTGCATTGATCCTCTTGGCCCGGTGTGCCAGCATGCAGGTCGTTTTCTACAAAAGAAACGTAGATTAATGGTTACCATTAATCTATTGTTACTAACAATGGATATCATGTAAACTGCAATGTATGGCACGCAGCTTGGACGGCACTTGGTTCAACATCACCCTGGTGATCGACGAATCCGCCACGGTAACCATCTACCTGGAAGAAGGGGCGCTCTATGATGGACTCTCAGGTGCCCCCAGCAGGCGGTCCAACACGCTGAGCATTACCCACGTGCCAGGCGATGCCCTCACGGATGCCGTCTCTGAAGTGGGCGCGACAGTAAAGACAGTGCTTGGGGTGGTTGCTGTCACAAGCACCGTGGCGGGGGTGATGTCGTCCCTGGGCATGATCTCACCTGCCGGCGTCATCACAGCAAGCCCAGCTACCCCGACCGGGATGCTAGTACGTATTTTCTCAAGCTGCAGGGTTTATCACTGCTTGTTGGGCAATAGCTGACATTCTTGTCGCAGTGGTCCTGGCTGCAAATAGCAGCGGAAAGCAGAATGCTCTCATGCTGAAACATCCTAGTCCACATGTGTGAATAGCGTAATTTGCTAATGCTTACTCTTGTGGCCCTTTTCCTGCATTAGTAATGAGCTATAATTAACCCGTCTAGAACAGTCATGGATTTAGTATGTAAGTATAGGGAAACAGAATGCACCGCCATAATGGCTGATTCCTCGATTCCTATGGCCATGCCCCATACTGCCCACGCTTAGTCTGTGAACTATTTCTCAGAATTCGTACATTCTGTAGTTATTCTGTTGGGACCACCATGACCTACAACTGTTGCTACGGGTGGTAGACGGCGCCCTACTGACACATTTGCATATCAATGAACTGCTACTGCCGCACCACCTTTGTTCTCATACCGCCACTGCCCATGTCCTCGCTTCACCTTGCAGGGGGGCATTGGCCACCTGCAGACCATTGCGATGGTCAGCAATTTACCTATGGAGCTACCTGGCTCTTTCCAGGAGACAACCGAGCGCTGGCACTGGCTCAACCTGAATTTTTTCAGGCCATGGGACTCCTCTATATGCGGCACACATGAAGGAGACGAAGCCACCGCAGGTGTCGCTACCAATAATACCACTACGGATGACGTGGGGGGTGGCGGGCCCAAGGAAGTTGTACAAGGAGGTATGAAACTGACCGTGACACATGAGCTTTTCCCAACTAATACCCCCAGCACTCATCCAGGCTAACAGCGCAAAATGCCATGTTGATGTACGCAACCAACAAGTAATCATTTCCCCTAGAGCATGTAAAACCCATTAGAGAGAAGAAGGGATGGTGATTGCATGCATATCTAAACCGCATTCGAGTTAAGAAATCCCAGGAAACCCCACCAAGTATGCGTTTGTACAGTAGGTGCTTACGAAGAACATACAACTACGATCTTCACTAATCATAGGATACACAGGCATGAACTAACTTTGTTGTCAGCTAGTATATCCAAACAAGCAGTGCATGCGGCAAGGTACAAGTGACACCGCCACTTGTCCGGCTCCACGTTCCACAGAGCTATTGATTCTGCGCAGCCTATTTGCGGCCACTCTTTGGATAATATAGGTAGTAATTCTGCATGGCATTATGTAACGAATGACCAGCTATATCACACATGAGTGGGCTACCTCAGCATGCCACATGCTTCTTTGTTGGCTCGCAGCGCTCCTCCTAGGCAACCGCAGCCACTTTGGAGGTAATACACGTTTGTGCAAGTTCCCATGTCCATGACAACCATGTCAGATCTCTGTAGGGTAAACTAGTAAAGGCTAGTAGTGATCCACCACAAGCCAGTCGTTGGGTGATTTCATGGTGAGCCAGGTGAATAGTATGCAATTTTCCACAACGTAAAACGGGCAATTACACTAGGATTCAGGCTGGTGTGGGTTGCTGCAAATGAAGCGGAAATAACTTACGGCCTTCTGGGTGCAACAACTAGGGACGCATGAGTCACTGATGGTAGAAGCTTGCTGCATCCCTATGATTTAAGGGTGTCCCCCTCGCACCCCACGTAATTTTCCAACTTGTAGTCGGGACCCTTGTCAAGAGAAGTGGCCTTTTCCTTATCTACTTTCATCTCTAGCTGTGTGATGTCAGCCTCCTCGGTGATGCATATTTTTTACTGTTGAAAACCTGCACCTGGCAGATTTTGAGGCCTGCTTTTGGGTCACCGTGCAGGGCAGGAAGGCAGCACATGCAGAAGAAATAAGATTGCACAAGCTCTAACCTCGAGTCGTGGTCTGCCTGACATCATGTGTGGTTACGTATCACTTGTTGGTCATGAATACGCATGACTTGGCAGTGCGCGTGCCGGCTTGGTGACCTTTGGAACGTAGTCGTCCTTTTTCTGCAGGAGAGGTAAGATGAAGTGCAGCTGCATTTGCTACTGCTGACATGCCTTTATTGGAGAACTCCCTTCCACAACCCCCCCCCGTTTGGCCTGCCACACCCACGGGGTGCGCCAGCCTGGGCATGGTTGCAGGATGGAGCGGTCACGGCTCCTGTTGAGCTAGCACAGCCCGACCAGGGCACCCCACGCACGTCTCAGGTGGCGCTGATGACCGCCGAGTGCACCTGGGACATCGCTCTCCAGATCCTGTTCTGGGCTGTCATTCTTGTCATCGCGTTGCTGGTCATCCACAAACTGGTCATCCGAGGGTGGCACAAAATGTTCCCGCGGGCAGCTCTACCAGAATTGCTTCGATTTCCTCGCATTGAGCTATACCTGCTCATCATCATCGCCCCGCCACTGGCCCAGGCAGGAGCCTTGCTGATCTCGGCATCCTCGCCCCTTGCAATCGTCTTCGGAGTCCTGATGTTGTTGGCTGGCCCATGTGCAATATTCTGCCTTGCACTCTTCATCATGATTCGGCACGTGCTGAGGGGCCAAGCCACGGAATTCAAGCAAGAAAGCATACCGCCGCCGGTACGTTTCAAAACCAGCGTTTCTGAGAATGGCCGTGCAATTTCGCTACCTGGGTGGCATATGTGACATTTACCATGCAGGATGGCTCATGGATGTATATGCTTGCTAACCTGTTTAGCCTTGAAATATAGGAATCCTTCAAGGGGGCTTGCATATGGGGCCTCGTATCCATAGAAGACCGGGTGAGGTAGCCACTGGAAGAGGAAAGGAGGAGGTGTTAGCCTTGGAGGCCGTGATTGGTGGCAGACTGGGTGGTGGACATTGGGCCCAATGCCAGATGCCAGCTAGGAGCTCCCAAGAGTAAGGTAGGTGGATTCCAGATGTCTGAACAGACAGTAACTGTAATCCGTGCATAAAATAAAGGGCTCGTCGTCACCACAACAGAAGGCGAGCAAATGGCCGTCGGCACAAAGTTGAGACAACAGCTTGGAGCCTTGGTTCGAAGTCTGCCCAGGCTAGTTGGTGCGTGCAACGGACTACGCCATGGTTTTGCAGAGGGCGTCCAAAATTACCTTAGGGCACTGTATCATGTGCAAAGGGGTACTATGCACGGGCATACTCCAGATACAAACTTGCATCCTATTGTACATGGTAGAAGTTGACAAGGAAGTTAAAATGTATCAATTGCATTAGCAGCACCCACCTCATGATCTGCCGTCATCTCCCATGCTCTGTTGTCCCCCCCCCCCCCCCAAATGCCTCAAATTTCAGGTCCGCCCGGCATGGATGCGCCCCCTGGAGCGAGTCTGGTACGCCCTGTTTGGCTATCCTGTGAACGCTCAGTGGCAGGACATTGACCATCGCAGGGCTGTCCTCTCTCGCTTTGGCCCATTGTTTGAGAGTTTCAAAGGGCCTGTGCAGGATGTGGGGCAAACGCAGTCGCCGGGAGATGAGAAGAACAGCTGCTGGGGCCGGTGGATGGGATGGAACGAGCGCATTGGCCAGCAGTTAGGCACGAGCTATGCGGTGGTGGAGATCTTCAAAAGGGTCTTTGTCGCTTTCATGCTGGGGATATCAGGTAAAGAGGATGACGACGGCAGTGGATCCCAGCACTGGGGTGCCTGGGTCCAGGTAACCACGGTGCTCTGTGTGCTGGCGGTTCAGCTGGCGGTTCTGGTGCGGCGAAGGCCCTTCATCGACCGCTTCATGCAAGCATCCGAGACACTGGCGGTTGCCTGCGAAGTGCAGCTCTTTATCATCATCCTCCTCTTGCTGGCAGAGGTGGTACGTGCTCAGAACTACCCCAGCCTGCGCGCTGCATTCGTATGATAGGCCGGTGTTCTATTTTAAGAAGGCAATAAATTGTTATGGGAGAAAGTTAGCTCTAAATGGTGTCGAAACCTTTTTGCAAAGTTCTGCGGCAATTAGGTCCGGAGCTATTTAGCCGGCCATAGCCACTCGCCGGTACACGTAAGTTAATGCGCGCATTAACACACTCCGGACCTAATTGCTGCAGTGGCAAAAGGTTTCGGCGCTATTTAGAGCTAACTAAGACCTGTGCACCTTGAAGGGAGGGTCGAAGAGCCCGAGATACCCGCCTGGGCTGGCTGTCTGAGCACGCACTTGGGAGCCGGCATGTCTCAGTGAGGATTCGAGCCCCTGACCTCCAAGGTGCACAGGTCTTAGTTAGCTCTAAATAGCTCCGGAACCTTTTTGCAACGGCGACAATTAGGTCCGGAGCTATTTATCGGGCGATAACCACTCGCCGGTACACGTAAGTTAATGCGCGCATTAACTTGAGGACACTCCGGACCTAATTGCTGCAGTGGCAAAAGGTTTCGGCGCTATTTAGAGCTAACTGAGATTTCAAAGGCAGATCTCGACGATGCACAAATAGCTCTCGTTCAGAAAGGCAGGGAACCCTATGGTGGAAGTGCCTATGCAGCTACTTGTGCTTGTGTGGCCTTGTCGCTTGTTGGATGTACAGGCCACGCCCTGCTGCACTACTGTCCATTTTTCAACAGCAGTCTAGGCAATAGACATTTCTTCAGCAAAACAAGGCAGTTAGGGGCAAGTTGTGTTTGCAGATTAAGGATGCTGGATGACATTTCACAATAAACATGTATGTTATGAATAGGGTAGTTTTTTTGACAGGAACGTCTGAGGCTCCTGACAGACAGTCTGGAATCATGGTCAGTGGTCAGACGGCTGCTATCTACATTTACCTGTGTAACCCTCAAAGCCTCTCAGGGGCGTAATATGATCTGGTACACTAGCCCACCACAGAGCCTGTTTCCAGGTGCAGGTAGGTACGTAGGATGTATGATGAGTCAATCGCTCGGGTGGCATGAAGGTGCCTGATACGCAGTTGTACTTGCCCGCCTTGAGATGATAAAATATCTACGAAATGGATCATGACGGATCATCTTGGCAGCATCCAAGTGCAACAGACTGCTGTAAACTGGTGCAGAAGAAACGCATTTTGTGGGGGAGTCTTCAACTACATCTTTTCTGTTCGACAAACTCTTGGTTATACTGCTACTACTGTATCTTTCACCATCCCAAAATTGATTCACTATCGACTTCTGTTCCTTGTTGGCCTGGTTATGAATGTGTGCAGGGCAACAAGTCACGAGTGAGCAACGCGCTGGAAGTCACGATGCACCTTTCCATACTATGCAACCTGCTGGCCCAGATGTACGAATCGGCAGTCTTGTTCATCAGCGGCCTGCAGGTCTTCAGGCGACGGCTTATGCAAGCAAGACAACGGTAAGTTTTAACGATCCTTGAGGTCCGACGTGAGCCTGCTCAAAATGACGTCATATACCCCCAGTGGCTCGAGCGTGTGAAGATCTGCATGCTCGGACACATATAACGCACGCATATAAAACTTTATTGTTTCACGCGCAAATCTCTGTTGGGAGAATCAGGGTTACCATTCACATTGTGAGCAAGTACATTCCCTCAGGCCTGAACGATGCACAAGAGAAGGGAACGAGGACCGCTGCCTTCTCTCATTGCCTGGGAGGCGTGTTACGGGTTTGATTGAACTGCTATCTGGGAGAGTCTAGCAAGTATTGTGGGGGCAAGAAAGCCTCATCATAGCAAAAGCAGAGCAAATACAGGAACTTGGTTCAGAGGTAGTGTATAGGCACGGGACTGATGAACGCAGATTTCGGAAATTACAAAGGCCTCTTCCAAAGCCAGACGGGTTGTAGGGGCGAACCTGGGGTTGCTTAGGTCCACTCTTGGTTACTCATAGTTCCAGTCCAGAACGTGGCGCCTGTGAATGGGGCGGCAACATATTACTAGGAAACGACTGGGATCTTCTACATGTAGTGCTTGTAATTGCTAGGTGTTAATGGGGCGGCAACATATTACTAGGAAACGACTGGGATCTTCTACATGTAGTGCTTGTAATCGCTAGGTGTGAATGGGGCGGCAACATATTTACTAGGAAAGTACTGGGATCTTCTACATGTAGTTCTTGTAATCGCTAGGTGTGAATGGGGCGGCAACATGTTACTAGGAAACGACTGGGATCTTCTACATGTAGTGCTTGTAATCGCTAGGTATTCTTCCATAAAGTGCCATGCTCAATTACTTCTTTCCCTGGCACGAGTTTGGAAGAGACACCTGAGTTTATGCACGTTGTGTAGTTGGTTATTGTGCAGGTGAGTGGGACTACATGCGCTCTCGCCACAAAGCAGTTGTGTCAGTGTAGACCATCCGGAGCTATCTAGCACCATTGCATCCAGGAACTGGCCTAGTCGGCCAACTAGTATAGTATAAGTCTGCTGGTGCCAATTTACATACTATTATGACCGACTACCAAGCATATGATGCCAGCTACTACAATGCAGTAGTGTGAGCTCCTTATCAGGCGGAGAGACACCCTTGCACTACACACACAAAATTAAATTTTGAAAAGCCCTCTTGGAAAGAAAGAACGAGAAAATCATCGCATGTACATCACGTCACATATTAATCGTTTGAATATCAGTTTGGGCCATTGCACAGCATGCACTGCAAAACTCTTGATTTTTTTTAGTATGATGAGGATGCTTACATCAATGCTGGGCAGGTCCTAAGATTGGTGGCGTCTAATATCTAGCATGGCTTAGGAAACACGTGTGATTCCACCTTGTTGTTGGTGCCGGCACATGCACACCCTCGATCTCGCAGGATCCGCTTCGACTCGTTCCTACTCAAGGGTAAGAGTGCGGTCAACATGGTATCCAGCCTGCGTCAAACCTCGCGTCAGTTCCTGCGTGTGTGGACCTATGCCAACACGCTCTTTGAGGACGGCAATGGCATCAAGGCTGACGCTCCTGTCAGCGGGATGCCGCTGACAATCACCTCCTTGGCCAAGCATGGTGATGCGCCGATGGCTACAGCGCCGGCGTGTAAGTGCGCTGACAGCCAGGGACATGAGCAACGGAACGGCATCGGTCATCATTCTAACCAGGATTCGGCCCCGGCGGTGTGTCCAAAGTGCTCTGCAGCACACAAGGATGCACAGAGCGATGAAGAGGCGTTCGTGGCAGGTAAGAGCTCAAGGGAAATATGGTTGCTTGTTAGCTAAAGTGCTTAATAACTTTTAGGACAGAAAAGATTGTAAATCTTTTTTAACTTAGCAGAAAAGGCAGGGCAAGCGATCATATCATTGCAAGGTCCCTGCCAGGTATATGTTTGTTTGTTGTGAGAGACGGAGACTGGCAAGTCAAGTGAAGCACAAAACAGGAAGAGCCCTAGCAAACTCAGGCTGGGCAGCTACTATGCTAGCGAGTAAGAACGGCTAGTAAATATGACTGGAGGCTTACAGCTACATGCAGTCCACACCTCTGCCTGCCTGCCTGGAAGCCTTGGATGTATGCACATCCAGTTGCAAGTTAAAGTGGCCGGAATGCGGTGGAACAGCAGCCCTGCCACACACGCGCGTATATGCTAGCGCCAGGCACTGTGCTGCCAATACACGGATTGTGTCCTAGCAAGCAACAGGGTCCTCTGACTGTCTTCGCGCCGCTGGCTGTTAATTGATTAATTAAATACTGGCACGGCGCTGATGGCAGTTGCCGTGGAAGAAGTTGGAAGTCATTGGGCCCATGGCTCCGAAAGGACAAATACCAGAACATCACTTAGTGGCACGACCGTTGACGATGGGCTGCTCATGCGTGTGACACATGGGTCCCATCAGGGCTTTGGGCCTTACTACGTGGCTGTAAGCCATTCCAATGTAAGACATGCTGCCACATGCTGGTGCAGTAGATATAAGGTACGGATTAAAGTCAGAGATAATAGGACCTTTCACATTTTGTGAGGAATTAACTTTGGCCTTTATGGTGAGGAAGTAGAATCAACAGAGCGTATCGCCTACTATCGACCCACTTACTCGACCACCCACAAACTGTGCGGCTGTGACTTGTGTGTGTCACGAATTGCAAGGCTGCTGCTGTTGTGGTCACTTGATGGTAGAGGCAGCCTTGCTGGCAGACTTGCTGCATTCCTAGGTACTATTATTTGCTGGCTCTGCCCTGCGTGGATCCAACACCCATCATCCCTGGCACCTGCCGTTTCTTTCTTACACTTTCATCCACGTACCTGTTGCAGCAGAGCTTGGTGAGATCGCCGCGGACTACCCCCCACGAGATGACACCACGGCAGGCAGGGACGCCAGCTATGTTCCACCGTTACTGTCAGTGGCGACAGCCAGACTCCATACGGTCCCGTTGCATGCGCAAGGCTATGCACCTCCCTTCACTCCAGCATCTTCTGTGGCACTGACCACCATATTTGATGCGAGCAGAAGCTCCCAAGTGGATGATGCCGCCCCACAACTTCTGCAAATGCCACGGGACATGCTCGGGGGGCATCAAAGCACCGGTGAAGATGAGCATGGCCTTGGCACTGCATCACTAAACATTGAGCAGGTGTTGCTGAGGGAAAAGGAAGGCGCTAGCAGACTGTCTGGGGAGATGCCACAACCTTGTGGCAATGAAGACGTTGGTGGCGACCAACCCTTAATTGCAGGTATGTGTATATAACAGGTGCTGGTTTGCCTCGTGTGGTTGCACTAATATACTCATCCAGCCTTCGGTTCACTACACGCGTGCTGATGGTGATGGGCTGTTGCAAGCGTGTAGTGCGGTGTATGGATTATTATTCTATGTTTATATCGGTGAGCGTTGCTTAATTGGTACACGCGTGGGTCTTTATATCAGAATCGGTGACCTTTTGAGATCGTGCAATTATGTGCCGTCGAGTGCCATTACTGTACTAGAACTTGGGTGTGCTTGTCTCAGCGTTTTTGGCACACGCATCCACCACCTTCGGTACATGATGCACCATGGATGCATAATAGATGTCTGAGCTTAAGCCTGTGCACATGACACAGCCGCGTGATGACCTGATTGTTCTAGAAAACTGTGTTGTGTAATGGCTTGCCCACGACAACATCGCTCGATCCTGACTCAAGTTCCGGCCTCGCCTTCTCTGGAAAATGGTGTGTTTCTGTTCTCCCAGGCACCTCTGGCAGCACATTGCCATCACGCCGGAGCATCAAGCTTCGCATTCGCCTCGCCGTTTCCGAGAGCGATTTCAAATCGCGCATGCCCCAGTTTCTGGACGCCTTGTCTAGCCAGTTAAACAACAAGGGAGCCAACCTTAATGTTGTACAAGTTTCAGCTGCTAGCCCACCGCCAGTGGCGACGCTCTCCCAGTGGCCACACAGTAAGGCACTCTCTCCTGAACAGGTGGGGACTTGCAGCAACGTGGACACAAGGAGGGAGCAACCAGGGACTGCATCGGATACGTGGACGGCTCTCCGGTCTGAGCCATCTTCTGGTAAGGGTATACAGAGAGGCTCTGGTTTGCTTCAAGTGGCTGTGCTACGAATCCTGAAACCGATATTCTGCAGGTAATGTACATGCTGCATCTGATGGGCTGCAGCAAGCTTGTAGCTGGGTAAACGGGCTTTATCTAATGTGCGCCACTTTTTGGTAAAACAAACTGAGTTGCATCCCTGCCATCAAAATCGATGATATTTGTTGAGCATCTGCTCGAAGGCCAGTGCAACTCTCGCACCTACTATGATTTTGGAGTGCGTATCTCGTGCACGATTTTTACGTGATATAGTAGTGGCTGCCTATGATTAGTTAGAAGCTTCCATGCATGTCGAAATGCCGCATACTTGATGCTCTTTCAAGAACTCTAGAACTTTAAATGGCGCTGCCCAGTGCCACAGCACCACCCCTAACCCCACTCCATGGCTTTTTGGAAAATTATGTTTGCACTTTCTCCCAGGCAACTCTGGCAGCACCTTGCCACCACGCCGGAGTATCAAGTTGCGTGCTCGCCTCAGCATTTCCGAGAATGATTTCCGATCGCGCATGTCCCAGTTCCTGGACGCCTTGTCAAGCCAGCTGCCTGACATTAAGGCCGACGTTAACATTGTACAAGTCTCAGCTGTTAGCCCAGCACGGCCAGTACTTCGGCCTCCTCGCCGACGACACTCTGAAGGAATGCTTGTATCCAAGCCATATTATTATGGCATGTGAGGCACAGTTGAATATGAGATGAGCCGCATGCAGCCACGGCGTGATGAGTGGCAGCAGGTGTCGAAATGGCAAAGGAATGCATAATGACATAGCCAGGAGGACCGTCCATGGGGACTCAGGTTCTGCTGCCTCATAACAACCAGGACATAGATGGCAACCAGCACTGGCTTGCGCGTATGAAATGTACTGCAGCATTGGCCGTCAGCAGGATGCCCTGAATTCCGTGTAATGCAGCAGACGGTTTCCTCCGACAAAACACACAAATGAATCAGTTAGTGTTGTGCGCCCTCACTAATAGGCACGTGACTGCGTCACGTGAGCATGAGTCCTCAGTGGGAGGGGAACATGGGATGGAATTGATGAGGTAAGCTATCTAGGTCCTAGTTACAGGGTTGTGGGCACCACGGCCCGAATCGCTATGAATGCCATACGCGGTCACACGCGGAGCCCCCACAGACTTGGGGGTGGTCCATCTCATCACTACTTGCCATCTACCCTTGCGTACCATCTGCCTCCATATTACAGACAAACCAGGAGGCTGCCCAGGTGTGAGCCCGTCACGTCTAGTGTAGCACATGTCCATGCCGAGTCTATCACGAAAAGTCCACGGGTGGCGGCCCTGCCGCGCGCGGCCTGGGGCAGGCCAGGTGAAGACATAACGCCCATGCAGGCTGGGCGGGCTTGGTGCCAGCTAGTCTATCTGATGTGTCGATCTACCTGATCTGTGCGGGCCATGAGGTACCCTGCTATGGGCCCAGGCGCCTGTGCCTAATAATGTGGGAAACATAGGGCAAATCAGCGTACAAATCCTCATTACTACTACTCATCACTAGCCCTCACTAGAGCACCGTGAAGCTTAGATATTAACTAATAATCAGGTTAAAACTCGTGACTAATCATTTATAAATTAACACGTAACTGTGTCTCGTGAGCACAATTCCTCGGGGAATTGAATATGAGTTGGGGTGGCCGGATTTTCACGTAACTGACGCTGTCACGTGTTAATGAATTAATTAATGGGGTCAGTGGATGGTGTAGTTATCTAGTCCCTAGTTACAGGGTTGCGGGCACCACGGCCCGAATCGCTATCGGCCTGCCAAACGTGGTCACACGCGGAGGCGCCACCGACTGGGTGGTGGTGGCCTTCACTACTGTCTGCCACCTATCTTTACGCATCATCTGCCTCCATTAATTAATTAATTAATCATTATTTAACACGTAACAGCGTTACGTGAGCATTAATTAATTAACTAATCAATTAACCCCTAAATGGTCTGAGATCCTGCCGATAAATCGGCTGGATCTTCACAATTTTGCAAACCAGATGCTATCCAACCTACCCATATCCAATGGCCGTCCTTGGGGGCCAAGCATGTCCATGAGTTGCCCTTCGGGTTGGTATATCACAACCTCACATATATGCAGGGTAGGCCATGTTTAACTGCCGTCAAAGTCAGGGGGGTCAAGACGCGCGTTTTCATTTTTGGTAGAATGTGCATTTTGAATTATGTTATAAGACCTAGGCACCTACCACTTCAGGGATGATAAACAATTAGTTGCTGAACAGTTTGAGCCATTGGGGTCATCATTTGGGTGGGTATACCAGCAGTTGCACCCAGTACAGCCCATAGGGGTACCGTTGGTAACAAGCAACCAAGGGAGTAGGGGTGGGCATACTACCTCCTAATATGGCCACGAACCATGCCAAACAATACATTTCCCTTCCACAATGATGGGGAAACATAACTGCATCATCACACTGCCCTTACATGGCACCTATGTGCAGGTGCCACCTTGTCCATGCACGTAGTTAACGTGGTACGGACACCCTAGGCAAGGCATGCATTCTAGGAGGCAGCCACCAACAAACTAGTGGTGTTGAGCCTATTTCAGCCTGCCCTAGCAAGGATAAACTAGGCCTAAGCTGCTATAGCTTGCCAGGTGATGGCCAGCACACCTGGTGGCACATGCTGTCAATGGGAAGCTTTTACTCACCAGTTACGTGCTTGATGATGCCACAGAGACCAGCCAACTGCCTCACACTCATGCAATATGTGTATGGGAAATGTATAACAAACATATATGGAGGTATTCAAACCCATACAGCCTCTAAAACGTATCACCATCACCCTGTGGCAGGTCAACTGACTGAGGGAAGCATCTAAGAAGGGTGTTTTAGAAAGGGGCCAGGCCAGGGTCAAGAAAGAGCATGAATAGTGCAAAAAGAATGTGCTACACAAGCTAGAACGTATATATAAACGTCAAACATCGATAGGAAAACGGTGATTAAGCTTTACCAGGCATGGATGGCGTTACCTTGGCCCAGGCGGTGGCCGCAAAATGGCGCATTTCGGCACACCAAAGTTGTGCAGCATGGTCGCTGGATTCGGCGATTTCTGGCCACCCTTGCACGTTTACGACTACTATGTATCATAAAAAGTACAAAGAAACCGATATATCCTTTAAAATACGCCGGAAAGGTATTGCTGTCAACGTTTCTATCGTCCGGCCTGATCGCAGTTTTTTCCAGCAAGAACGCTGCCGACACCTATCAAATGGCATTCCCGCGAACCAAAAATTGGCCTGTATGATCTTTAGGACGTATAAAATCAATACCCTAAGTTTGGCCAGAAAATTCGAACGCAAACGTAAATGCCATGCGTGGGCGCAAGCCGCCATGGCCAGGTCGTCGTTTTCCGGAATGCACGTTGTACGTGAAAAAGTACCCTGACCCCTTGTACTTTGACCGGCCAGAACACCTCTATAACTTTGTCAAAAGTATGCAAACCCTAGTACCATGCTGTGAAGAATTTTATAAACTTTCGATCTTCTCAGCTAAACGTTTCCTAATTCTTAATAGATTTCGCGGCATCTGGTCCCCCGAGAAGGGGCCGATGCATCGGCTGGAACTCGATTTTTGGCGGAAAATCGGCAGCAAGACCATTTAGGGGTTAAATATTTAATTAATTAACTTAAATAAATTAATTAATTAATAGACACGTGACTGCGTCAGGTGAACATAATGTCCTCAGTGGGAGGGGAACATGGGATGGAATGGATGAGGTAAGCTATCTAGGTCCTAGTTACAGGGGCGGTGTGGGCACCGCGGCCCGAATCGCTACAGTATTACTGTAGTACTGTATGAATGCCATACGCGGTCACACGCGGAGCCCCCACAAACTTGGCGGTGGTCTCCTTCATCACTACTTGCCATCTAGCTATCCTCATCCTTGCGTACCATCTGCCTTCATATTACAGACAAACCAGGAGGCTGCCCGGGTGTGAGCCCGTCACGTCTAGTGTAGCACATGTCCATGCCGAGTCTATCACGAAAAGTCCACGTACGAGTGGCGGCCCTGCCGCGCGCGGCCTGGGGCACGCCAGGTGAGGACATAACGCCCATGCAGGCTGGGCGGGCTTGGTGCCAGCTAGTCTATCTGATGTGTCTACCTGATCTGTGCGGGCCAGGTGCCCGGCTAGGCCCAGGCGCCTGTGCCTTATAATGTGGGAAACATAGGGCAAATCAGCGTACAAATCCTCATTACTAATTTGCAAACCAAAGGGGATGTTAAGGGCCTTGCGCAGCATCTTGGTGACGTTGCCGTCGAGTCGTTGCTCCAGCTCCTGCGTCAGTGTCCAGGTCTCGGCGCCATAGGTCAGGCCGGATCGTCAGAATGACGACCTTGAAGAGGTCACGCTTGACGATACAGGGTAGGGCGGGGTTGCTCCACCAGCGGCGGTGGTCATGGAGTTCCGCCCACGCCATGCCGATCCGTGTCGTCAGGTCGTCCTCGCAGTCGGGAAGCCAACTGCCGAGCAGCTTGAAGCGGCCTGAAGGAGGGTAGTTGACCTCGGTGTCGTCTAAGAGGCGGAGTGTGGGTGGGGGCCCTGCCATGCCGAGGGCCAGGGCCTCCGTTTTGGGGCTGATTTCTAGACCAACCGCCCGAGCCTCGCGCGCCAGGCAGTCCAGCCAAAGTTGGGCAGACTCCGGCTTCTCGATGAGCGTGATGTCGTCGGCATAAATGAGGTCAGCTCAGTAAGTTCTGCTTGTTAGTCGGCCCCCCTTCCCCAAGCTCGTTCGTGATCGCTAGGCCAGGGGCACGGCCTGCAATGCTAGCAAAGCGAGCACGCGCCTGGCGCATAACATAATCCACTACAATAATAAACAGGTACGGCGACAGGACGCAACCCTGCCAGTCGACGCCGGTCTGCAGTGGACATTGCGGGGTAATGCCGTGTTGAGTGCGCACCGAAGTGGTCGACCCCTCATACAGCGTGCGGATGACGGTAATCAGGGGAGTGGGGACGCGAGCGCGAGCAAGTACAGCCCATTATTAGAGCGTCCCAGAGGACAGAATCAAAAGCCTTGATGAAGTCGACGAAGATCAGGATGGCGGGAAACTCACCGGGTACTTGCAGGAGAGCGATTTCCTCGAAGAGGCGACGCGCGACGAAGATGGCCATGACGGTGTTGCGCCCAGGACGAAAGCCCATTTGACTTTCCCCTAGGTGACAGTCGAGAGCAGAACGAAGGCGAATGAGGATCATGCGCATGAACAACTTGAGTGCGGCGCTCTGGATGCAGCCGACTCCTCGGTACGATTGGCGGGGTCGTCAGGGGAACCTTTGTTTTTGTACAGCATAATACGGTAGCTGTGCTGCCACTCAGGAATCGGCGGCTCGTCGGCAAGCAGGATCCGGTTGCAGACGTCAAGCAGGAACCCCGTGAGCGCTGTCAGCTTAATCACCGGGGCGGGGAGCTGGTTAGGGCTAACGGCGGCGTAGAAGCGGAGTTGCTTGGCGGCGGTGCTCAGCTCGAGCTCGGTGAACGGCGGTAGCTCGTTGGGGTCGGCCAGGGGTTCCGCCAGGGCCGGGTACGTGTAGTCCTGCTCAGCGGCAGGCGGCGTGGGCGGCGCAGCCAGGGACGCCTGCAGGCGCCAGGCGTGCGGCCGCCAGAGGGCCAAGCGGCGGAGGCGGCGGGGGGGCGCCGAGCAGCCGGGACTGGGAGGAATACCACTGGTCAAGCTGCTGCTGCGGTGAGCCAGAGAGCGTCCGCGGCGCCGGCTGGCCGTTGGGCGTGACGCAGGCGGGTCCAGGCGTAATTGCCGTGCTGGTCCTGGAGGTGGGCGAAGTACTCGCGGACATGGAGGTCCTCCCGCTCCTGGGTCGCCTGCCGGATGGCCGAGTGGTAATCGGCTTTGAGGGGTTGTGGGTTAACCCTGGGTATGCCCCTAAAACCCCTCAGGCTCCGGTAGAGGCCTCTATATTCTCCCAAACCGGCGCCTCTAAATGTGTTCCAAGCCAATATCTGTGGGCTCTGGACCATGGGGCAGCCTTACTGCATCTGTTATGAGTCATCGTGCTTTGCCCATGCAGAGAACCACTCTCTGCTGAGACGCCATCATGCCCTAGCCATTGCTGAGCCATGATCATCTTCCACCCCATGTCAAGGAGACAACTTTGCACCGGCCATGTCCGCAACTTTGCACAGCTGCTGGAATACATGGTGGCGCAGGTGCACCTCAGTTGTGCACCCCGAGTAGGTGGCAGTTTACACCCACCACCTGCAGGTGTCGCCTAGAATGTATTAAAAACCATATGCCCCTTCTCAGGGATATGTGTTACATATCCTCCCCACGGATCTATTAATTAATTAATTAATCCTCTCCACGGAGGTATGTTATTTAATTAATATTAAGCCATTAATTAATATTTAATTAATTAATGGCTCCGTGCTGGTCACTGCAGGCAAGCCTCGTCAGTCTACTCTGTGGTGACACTCTTTGCCAGGTTGCGAGGCTGGTCCACGTCAAACCCGCGCAGCACTGTCAAGTGGTAGCTGAGCAGCTGCAGTGGGATGATGTTGATGATCCCTTGCAGGCAGTCCACGGTCAGCGGTACCACGATGATGTGCCAAATGCCCAGTGCTTTCATCGCGTCGCGGTCCTCCTGGCAAACGGAGTGGGCGGCATGTGGGCGCGCAAGGCAAGACCAAAAAAATAGGGCCGCAGCCATACCACACAACACTCTATGAGCTCTCCATGTGCCACCCACCTTGGTGAAAGTACAATGCCATCCATGTACATGTAATAATTAATCTACCCCGGACATGGTTGTACATCTGCCCCCCCGCCGCGCTGGATGACAAGCTGGCTTTGACCCATCTCATGGCAGTCGCCGTTGACATGCAACACTACTGATAAAACGGTCCACCGCCCATGAGAAAAAAGGTAATCGCAAGATTCCGGTGAACAGGTTTCAAATCACTTCCAGTTAGCAAAGGGGAAACTAGCAAATTTCAGCACTAACAAGTAAAGAACCAGAACTAGTCACGAGTGCGTATACAGCATGTCCGCGTTTCTATCAGATGTTCAGACATGTCTATACAGGCGGCAGTATTGCGGCTTTTTTACTTAACGATGACAACCTTCCTTACGAGTGGCGGAACATGTTCAATGACTAGGACACTGCGATCGAGAATAGATACCGGCGCACTCTTTGCCCCGCTCACCCCTCATCCACCCACGGCCCCACTCCCCTCATACCACTCATCACCCCCCTCACCTCGTTGCAGATCACGATGATGCGCCCCTTGCGCGCGCGCAGCTGGGCGATCACGTTCATCTGCTTGGCAAACGTGTCGTCGTGGGTCGCCACCTGGCGGTCACAGGCGAGGATACGCAGCAAGCAGGGCATGCAAAGAGAGCAGGGGGCGAGTGAGCATCGATAAAGCAACCAGCTATCAGCAGGCACAGAGCTCGAGAGATCCCGCAGGCAAAAGCAGGGTGCGGGGTGAGGTATGAATGGGCACAGAGCGTGGGCTGCACCGAACAAGTCCGCAGGTCAGGAGACGAGCGCGTGCACTGCCAACATGCACAGGGAGGAGGCAGGGCAGAACCCAGGGAACCCCAGGTTGGCATGCGATGAGCAAGCAGGCCTGCGATTGGGAACCAGAAATATATCAATGAGACATCCATATATATTCAAAAGACTGAAGATCTTGCATACAGACAAGAAAAGGGTCTAAGGCATAGAGACCCCCCTACACACCGGCCCTGCCCAAGCCCGCTCTCCCTATCCTATCAGCAGGCTAAACTTCTGACTACCCCCAGTGGAGCCGGTGTCATCACCACCAGACTACACACAGCAAGCACTGTGCGCTTGCAATCATCGAGATTTTACCACACTACCATCCATGAGTGCGAGCGGGCCATGCCACAACCAGATGACGTTGGCATATTATTGCGATACCTTCCGGCAACACAAGATTAAGAGCACAGTGCGCTACTGCCAAGCTGGCTAGCGTGCTTACTGCTACGCTATCTGCCTCAAACCACCTGTGCTCATCAAAAGGGGGTTGGATTGAAAATGTTGCACTACGCTGAGAACGCGTTGGTGCATCCAGCAACACAGCACGACAGTGGCAGGCAGGATAATGGTGGCAAACATAGGGGCTGAATCAGCCCTCCACTGGTACACCACAACTGGTGTATTCGCATCCACCGGGCCACGCCACAGATGTATATACAACAAATAATAATGAAGTAGACAATATTGAAGCGTGGCAACCACGCCTCTGAACTAACAGATCACGCGCCACCCATGCACTGTCCCCCACCCCCCCACCACCCCCACCACCAGCACCAGCAGCAGCGGCATGTTCTCGTTGAGTTGTGCCCAGGAGCGATACCAAACAGTTACTCAACGATCCTACACGACCCTAGACGTGCTGCACTACGCTAACGCGTGCTGCTCACCACCACCAGTGGCATGTTCTCGTCCACCAGTGCGAGCGGCCCGTGCTTCATCTCCCCCGCCAGGATGCCCTCGCTGTGCATCAGCGCCACTTCCTTCACCTTGAGCGCGCCCTCGAGCGCGGTCGCGTAGTTGTAGCCGCGGCCAAACATGAGAAGGGAGTGCTCGTCCTGTACAGGTGGAGAATGGTGCAATTAGGGCAAAATATGTAGGGAGAACTGTGTAGATAAGGAAATAAGGCGAAAAGGCCAAACACGAGCAGGGAGTGCTCATCCGGAACAGGCGGAGGACAGGGAGACTAAGCAGAATGAGGAGGGAGAACATGCAAATAAGGCACGTAGGGTGAACAGGCCGAAGATTAGCAGCGTGTGCTCGTCCTGCATGGCCCAGGCACGCACAGGGGGGAGAATAATGCAGGTAGGGAGAATAGGCCAGATATGAGTAAAGAATGCCCACTCCTCACCTTGAGCATGGACACGCACAGGAGGGATAATAATGCGAGCAGGGAGATTAGGCCAGATATGAGCAAAGAATGGCCACTCCTCACCTTGAGCATGGACGCCAGCTGGCGCATGTCGGCGTCGAGCGCGAGCGTCTGTTTGATGAGCGCGGGCAGCATGGCCAGGCCATCGATGATCGCCTCGCACTGCTCGCGCCGGCTGTTGCTGTCCTCGCCGAGTGCCAGCGCGATGAGCGTGGAGACCACGATCTGGCTCGTGTATGCCTTGGTGGAGGCCACGCCGATCTCGCACCCGGCGTTGATGTGCACGCCGCAATGGGTCTGGGGGGGGTGAGAGGGAGAGAGAGAGAGAGAGAGAGAGAGAGAGAGAGAGAGAGAGAGAGAGAGAGAGAGAGAGAGAGAGAGAGAGAGAGAGAGAGAGAGAGAGAGAGGAGAGGGAGAGGGAGAGGGAGAGGGAGAGGGAGAGGGAGAGGGAGGAGAGGGAGAGGGAGAGGGAGAGGGAGAGGGAGAGGGAGAGGGAGAGGGAGAGGGAGAGGGAGAGGGAGAGGGAGAGGGAGAGGGAGAGGGAGAGGGAGAGGGAGAGGGGGAGGGAGGAGGGGGAGGGAGGGGGAGGGAGAGGGAGAGGGAGAGGGAGAGGGAGAGGGAGAGGGAGAGGGAGAGGAGAGGGAGAGGGAGAGGGAGAGGGAGAGGGAGAGGAGAGGAGAGGGAGGGGAGAGGGAGAGGGAGAGGGAGGGAGAGGGAGAGGGAGAGGAGAGGGAGAGGGAGAGGGAGAGGGAGAGGGAGAGGGAGAGGGAGAGGGAGAGGGAGAGGGAGAGGAGAGGGAGAGGGAGAGGGAGAGGGAGAGGGAGAGGAGAGGGAGAGGGAGAGGGAGAGGGAGAGGGAGAGGAGAGGGAGAGGGAGAGGGAGAGGGAGAGGGAGAGGGAGAGGGAGAGGGAGAGGGAGAGGGAGAGGGAGAGGGAGAGGGAGAGGGAGAGGAGAGAGGAGAGGGAGAGGGAGAGGGAGAGGGAGAGGGAGAGGAGAGGGAGAGGGAGAGGGAGAGGGAGAGGGAGAGGGAGAGGGAGAGGGAGAGGAGAGGAGAGGGAGAGGGAGAGGGAGAGGGAGAGGAGAGGAGAGGGAGAGGGAGAGGGAGAGGAGAGGGAGAGGGAGAGGGAGAGGGAGAGGGAGAGGAGAGGGAGGGAGAGGGAGAGGGAGAGGGAGAGGGAGAGGGAGGGAGGGAGAGGGAGAGGAGAGGAGAGGAGAGGGAGAGGGAGAGGGAGAGGGAGAGGGAGAGGGAGAGGGAGAGGAGGGAGAGGGAGAGGGAGAGGGAGAGGGAGAGGGAGAGGAGAGGGAGAGGGAGAGGGAGAGGGAGAGGGAGAGGAGAGGGAGAGGGAGAGGGAGAGGGAGAGGGAGAGGAGAGGGAGAGGAGAGGGAGAGGAGAGGGAGAGGGAGAGGGAGAGGGAGAGGGAGAGGGAGAGGGAGAGGAGAGGGAGAGGGAGAGGAGAGGGAGAGGGAGAGGGAGAGGGAGAGGGAGAGGGAGAGGGAGAGGGAGAGGGAGAGGGAGGGGAGGGAGAGGGAGAGGGAGAGGGAGAGGGAGAGGGAGAGGGAGAGGGAGAGGGAGAGGGAGAGGGAGAGGAGAGGGGAGAGGAGAGGGAGAGGGAGAGGGAGAGGGAGAGGGAGAGGGAGAGGGAGAGGGAGAGGGAGAGGGAGAGGGAGAGGGAGAGGGAGAGGGAGAGGGAGAGGGAGAGGGAGAGGGAGAGGGAGAGGGAGAGGAGAGGGAGAGGAGAGGGAGAGGGAGAGGGAGAGGGAGAGGGAGAGGGAGAGGGAAGGGAGAGAGAGAGAGAGGGAGAGGGAGAGGGAGAGGGAGAGAGAGAGAGAGAGAGGGAGAGGGAGAGAGAGAGAGAGAGAGAGAGAGAGAGAGAGAAGAGAGAGAGAGAGAGAGAGAGAGAGAGAGAGAGAGAGAGAGAGAGAGAGAGAGAGAGAGAGAGAGAGAGGGGGGGGGGGGCGAGAGAGAGAGAGAAAGAGAGAGAGACAGAGAGAGAGAGAGTGTGCTGATTGGTAAAATTGCCCAAGCGCAGTTGAGCAGCCGAATGAGGGGCTTGTGCGAAAAGCGATATTGTCCAAGGCGCAGAACTATACCGGGAGTGAGACTTCAGAAACAAGTCCTGTCCAAGGCGCACGCAAACATGGGAGTGCAAGTACGCGCATAGAACACGATGTCTTCCAACGCGCACACAAACATGGGAGTGCAAGTACTCGGTAGAACACGATGTCTTCCAACGCGCACACAAACATGGGAGTGCAAGTATGCGCATAGAACACGATGTCTTCCAACGCGCACACAAACATGGGAGTGCAAGTACTCGGTAGAACACGATGTCTTCCAACGCGCACACAAACATGGGAGTGCAAGTATGCGCATAGAACACGATGTCTTCCAACGCGCAGGCGATGAATGACAGCCAGACTTTCAAGGAAAACAAAACGAGCCACAAAGTGAGCAACCAAAGTAATAACGAAAAAGCGAAGGATGACTACTGAAAAATCACAGGAGTAAGGATTGATGGGCGGATTATCAAATTTGCCATGAGGGGGTGGGGGTGGGGGGGATGAAGGCGCCTGTGTCTGAAGTGAGGCCAGGAGTGCTAACAACACTTGTGAGGGCAGATGGGGCCGCAGCCAGTGAGGAGGGGGCAGCTCAAGGCCAAGCGTCTTGATACAGCCTGTGTGCCGTCCATATCCCACGTTGCACATGCGCTCAAGAGTACATTAAGTGCTCTGCCGTCCTGCCCACGGAACGATGGGACTTTGCATGCAAGCAAGATCGCGCACTCGCAATGAATCAAACCCACAGTAAAAATCCAACCAAAAATCACTATGAATATTGAATCAGCTACCAAAAACACGTGGTAAGCGCCCGCCTCACCTCCGGTGACGCCGCCGCCCACCGTGCCACCGCTCTGTGCCAGCAACGAGAGGAAGCGCCGGCCTCTCTATTGCATACCCACACTCTCATCTGCCACACTATATCATCTGCTACACTCTTGCGATACCCTACGTGCCTTTGCCCTGCCCCAGATACCAGAAGCAAGAGGCTGCCTCACCTGGCGCGCGATGGCGCTGCCGACCGTGTTGGTGATGCCCACGCAGAGCGCGCCATGCTCCTTGGCGTATTCTAGCGCCTGCAACGTGTCCGCTGTCTCGCCGCTCTGCGAGACAAAGACTGCAGGAGGGATAGGAAGGGCGTGGGTGCAGGTGGGTGGGGTCAGTGAGAGTGGACGGGGAGGGGGGGAGAAGAGAGAGAGGAAGGGGCAGGAGGGAGAAGGGGGGACGAAGAGGTGCGCGCATGGATGTGCATGTGGGTATGCATATGTGCTAATCTGATGTGTGTTGGGGGGTTAGGTGAGACGGTGAAAGAAGGCAAACAGGCCGATGAGAGTGAGCACAAAGGCAGCAACAAAAACGCAGAACCCTTCAGTGGAGTATGCGTATCTGTAGTCAACTCCCATACCCAATTGTTGTGCTCGTCACAATTACAAACTACACTATGGTATGACCTGGACATACTGCATAAAGTGGGCAGTTACTATTCCTATACGGGTGCCTATTATGGAAAACATATTAGCCTGGTTATAGGTTGTAGCAAACTTTGCCAGGATGCCTCTGTAACCTACTGCACAATGCAGGCCACACAATACGACGCTGAAACCTTCAACCTAACACCCCCCCCCCCCCCCCCCCCCGCACAACACGCATGACTTGACAGCCCAACAGCAATCTGCACTAATCCCCACAGGGCGCCAAGACGAACATATATTAGACTGGATTGTCTCACTGATACACCATCATGAAAAACCTGCAGTTGATTGTTGTGAACAGAAAGGTTCGCAAGAAACTACAGCATCCTCAGCTCTCTCCTAACTGTACCCATGGAGTCGTTAGGACAGGTTCGTAGGCAACACACATTTAGCCTGGCAGGCCATACCCAAGCCCAAGGAAACACGAGAAACTTGCAGACCAACACACGCTAAACCTGCCAGCTCTTACTTACCTGCGGTGTCGTCACGGAAATGGCGCTAGCCCAACCCACGGCAACACATGCTAAACCTGCCAGCTCTTACTTACCCGTGGTGTCGTCACATCATGGCGCTAGCCCAACCCACGGCAACCCACGCTAAACCTGCCAGCTCTTACTTACCCGCGGTGTCGTCACGGCATGGCGCTAGGCCAACCCATGGCAACACACGCTAAACCTGCCAGCTCTTACTTACCCGCCGTGTCGTCACGGCGTGGCGCTAGGCCAACCCACGGCAACCCACGCTAAACCTGCCAGCTCGTACTTACCCGCCGTGTCGTCCGGCATGGCGCTAGGCCAACCCATGGCAACACACGCTAAACCTGCCAGCTCTTACTTACCCACGGTGTCGTCACGGCGTGGCGCTAGGCCAACCCACGGCAACCCACGCTAAACCTGCCAGCTCGTACTTACCCGCCGTGTCGTCCCGGAAGATGGGGCACTTGCGGTCCACAAGGTCTGACGCCAGCTCGAGCGCGACTGGCACACCCGACATCTCCTCGATGAGTCGCCGCGAATAGAGCGCCGCGTGGTACGAGGTGCCGCAGCCAACGAAGATGATGCGGCTGTGGGGTGGGAACGGGAGAACACAAGGGGAGTGGCCATTTAGGGATGGCTCCAACCAAGAGCGCTGCGTGGTGCGTAGTGCTTGGTATTCGATAATCTGCTAACCTATTAGCCTGGACCTAGAATGGCTATTATTAGAGATAATCTGCCAAACTAGTTGCCCGGACCTAGAACGGCTAGTATGCCAACGTGCGATGCACAAGGCATGTGCGATTTTGCCGCGGCTGGTACATGTGTGTGTGTGGGGGTCTGTTGTTGCTCCCACCCGTCCCAACTCCGCCGGATCCCAAGTCCTAGGACGGGGTTGTCTTCCGCACTTGTCAGACTTGGTACAAGCTGCCGGATTCCCGAGTACCAAGCGAGTGTTGCTTGGTTTTCTTCTTGGATGCGTAGACACAGACGCCAACAACCGCGACAACCCAAGAAGATGATTGAAAACACACAACCGACCACCTACCGGCAGCGTCGGATCGCGCCCAGGTGCTGCTTGAGGCCACCGAGGACCACGCGCTTGCCCACCACGCCATCGTGCATGGCCAGCGAGCTCGCGCAGTCCAGCAGCATGCCTGGGGGTTGGGCACGTTGCAACACAGGTTGTGGCAGGAATCAGATGGATGCCGTGACAGCATCAAGCTAGTGCATCTACAGATGCCACAGCATCATGGTTCGGCTGGGAGATGGGCCACGCAGAGGCACACGTGCAGGCATCTCGTGGGGGTGGAGATGGGGAACAGGCGGTGGTGGGGGAGATGGGGAACAGGCGGTGGGGGGTGAGATGGGGAACAGGCGGTGGGGGGGGAGATGGGGAACAGGCGGTGGTGGGGGAGATGGGGAACAGGCGGTGGGGGGGGAGATGGGGAACAGGCGGTGGGGGGGAGATGGGGAACAGGCGGTGGTAGGGGAGATGGGGAACAGGCGGTGGGGGGGAGATGGGGAACAGGCGGTGGGGGGGGAGATGGGGAACAGGCGGTGGTAGGGGAGATGGGGAACAGGCGGTGGTGGGGGAGATGGGGAACAGGCGGTGGTGGGGGAGATGGGGAACAGGCGGTGGTGGGGGAGATGGGGAACAGGTGGTGGTAGCGGACATGGGGAAAGGGACACCTTCGGCATGATGGAGACGTTGGGAATCATTCCCCATGAGCAAACATCACCACCCCATACTTGGAATCATGGATGCACTGAGGGCGGACTGGGCGGTTGGGGGTATGCCAGGGGGGGGGAAAGGGTGACCGGCATGGTGATGCTGCGGGGATCAGTGGGATCGGCAGGAAGAGGTACCCCATAACGCAGCTGCATGCCACAAGAATATGCGCACGCAATGGTTGTCCCCATGTAAAAACTGCTCCCCACGACCACACCTCACCACCCCAGATTTGTGCAGTCGCAGCCTACAGGCACGCACCCTTGGCCTTGAGTGCCTCCATGTGCTGACTGCTGACCGCCACACGGCCGCGCATCGTGTTCGTCACACTCTCCGGCTGCTCAAAGATCTCTTTCTGGAAAAGGACGGGCAGGCGGGTGGGTGAGTGCATACCATGAGGAGCGGCATGCCAGCGTGGGGGTTGGCGCAAGGAGGTTGGCAATGGGTGGGTTAGTGACAGTGGGCGGGCAGGATGGCAGGCAGGCGAACAGACATGTGCTTAGGAGACCCTGCACCTAGACTTGCAGGCTACAAAGCGCCACGTTCCTTAGTCCAAGGGCAACGACAGCTTGCACATGGCAGCACTTTGTGGCGCACACATCCTGTATAATGCAAGAAAGGCCATGGCTACACTTTATGATCCATGGAAGCGTGAGCTGATGCAGGCATGTGTGGGCCTCTGTACCACATGGGAGGCTGAGCCCTATGGACCGCGACGAATACTGGTTGCGCCAACACATTTATTCTCTAGGCAATAATAGCAAAGAGAGATAGGCCACACAATAATAGCATATAGAGATAGGCCGCAGAGTAAGCTATATTGATAGTGGCAAATGATACCTACCCTGTCCATTATTAATGGAGCTTATACACATGCATGCTAACTAGTCGTTCTCACATAGGCTATCTCCAAGGAAGCGGCATAAGGATATCCCAAACTTCATGGATGGTTCCAGGATGTAAGCAAATAATGAACATACCTACCACCCGACAAACCCTGAAAACCCTATAACACAACCAAACAACTATATTTCCTACAGAAAGCATGCACCTGACATGTCAGGGGATTGCTCGCTTTCTGGGGAGAGGTGCACGCGGGCACCGTAGCCGACCTAGCCGTCCCTATACTGCGAGGCTATATTTAGCATTTAGCGACACACCATTGTACAATCGATACATAACCTGCGCCACTGTCCAAGACTACATAACCAATGCCACGACGCACCTGCATGGCGTGGCTGTGCTAGCCTGCAACACGCCCCATTAACGAGATAAGCCGCGAGCCACGCACCTGCACCAAGTGGCTGTACTCGCCCTTCATGGTGCGCAACACTCGCCAAGACTACACACTCATGACCAGCCACGCACCTGCATGAAGTGGCTGTACTCGCCCTTCATGGTGCGCAACACTCGCCAAGACACACACTCATGACCAGCCACGCACCTGCATGAAGTGGCTGTACTCGCCCTTCATGGTGCGCAACACTCGCCAAGACACACACTCATGACCAGCCACGCACCTGCATGAAGTGGCTGTACTCGCCCTTCATGGTGCGCAACACTCGCCAAGACACACACTCATGACCAGCCACGCACCTGCATGAAGTGGCTGTACTCGCCCTTCATGGTGCGCAACACTCGCCAAGACACACACTCATGACCAGCCACGCACCTGCATGAAGTGGCTGTACTCGCCCTTCATGGTGCGCAACACTCGCCAAGACACACACTCATGACCAGCCACGCACCTGCATGAAGTGGCTGTACTCGCCCTTCATGGTGCGCAACACTCGCCAAGACACACACTCATGACCAGCCACGCACCTGCATGAAGTGGCTGTACTCGCCCTTCATGGTGCGCAACACTCGCCAAGACACACACTCATGACCAGCCACGCACCTGCATGAAGTGGCTGTACTCGCCCTTCATGGTGCGCAACACTCGCCAAGACACACACTCATGACCAGCCACGCACCTGCATGAAGTGGCTGTACTCGCCCTTCATGGTGCGCAACACTCGCCAAGACACACACTCATGACCAGCCACGCACCTGCACCAAGTGGCTGTACTCGCCCTTCATGGTGCGCAACACTCGCCAAGACTACACACTCATGACCAGCCACGCACCTGCATGAAGTGGCTGTACTCGCCCTTCATGGTGCGCAACACTCGCCAAGACACACACTCATGACCAGCCACGCACCTGCACCAAGTGGCTGTACTCGCCCTTCATGGTGCGCAACACTCGCCAAGACACACACTCATGACCAGCCACGCACCTGCATGAAGTGGCTGTACTCGCCCTTCATGGTGCGCAACACTCGCCAAGACACACACTCATGACCAGCCACGCACCTGCATGAAGTGGCTGTACTCGCCCTTCATGATCTGCGTCACCTCCATCTCCAGCGTGTTGAGGGCGCGAGAGACGCTCTTGCCCACGGGGGGACCATCCCGGTGCTGCCGGTCGAGATGGAACACGCCGAACTGGCCATTCTGGAGATGCACAACCTCATCATCCTCCAGCACGAGCACCGTCTTGGTGTGCTCCACCACCGCGCTCGCGTCACTCGCGATGAAGTACTCCGCGCCAGGCGCGGTCGCGCGGATGGGGCTCACGCCGGCCGTCATGCGCATGCGCAGGGTCCCTGCGCTGTCGGGCTCCCCGTCCTCCTTCCCATGGGTGGCCTCGCGCACGCCCAGCAGCAAGGGACTGCCACGCTTGCAGGCCACCAGCTCGTTCGGGTAGTACTTGCTCTTGAAGATGAGCGCGTACGCGCCCTCCAGCTGGCGCATGACCTCCATGACCAGCTGGCGGAAGCTGATCGGCTCGCCCTGCGCCTGCCGGTACAGCCAGAGTGCGAGCTTGGGCACCACCTCCGTGTCGGTGTCGGATTCGAAGTGGAAGCCTTTCCGGATCAGAGTCTCCTTGAGGACCTCGTGGTTGGTGATGATGCCGTTGTGGACGACCACGAATTCGTTCTCGGGGCCGGACACGTGGGGGTGCGCGTTGCGCGGGCTGGGCTCGCCGTGCGTGGCCCAGCGCGTGTGCCCGATGGCCGCATGCCACAAGAACACGGCCCTGTCGTCGATTGTCAGCTCCTGAATGCGCTCATTGACCAGGGCGGCCAGGCGCTCAATCTTTCCCTGCTGTTTGACCACTAGCGCTTGAGGGCCGTTCACCGACGGGAGGCCGTTGGTGTAGGCATCGACGTCTCGCATGTCGAACAGGCCGCGAGGGGGGCACATCTCCATATCAATGCAGATACCGGCGGAGTCATAACCTCGGTATTCAAGACGGCTTAAGCCCTTGAGCAGCGCTTCTATGATTGCCCTCAGCTCCTGAGGCACCCTACAGTTCATATATGCAAAAATTCCACACATTTTCTTGTTGTGGGATGACCTGCGGGACGTGCTGTGTTTTTATAATTAACGGCAACCGTCACGGCCCACCCCCATTGTCATCGCCATCATATCGCAGGAAGGCTGCATTTTTTGCAGCGGCATTCTCGTCCCCATTGTCGTTTCTTTGTATACACCCTGCTACAGCTCCTAGGCGCAAATTTCAAAGTACTTCCTGGCAAAAAGATTATGACAAGTTGCTACGGTTGAAGCCCGTCGTTTCAGAGTAAGACAGCGCGCGAGCGACTGGCTATTGCCGTAATCCTTTCGGGTCAGCTCACGCGAATGGCCCTCTATTCCATCATGCCAGCCTTGCTATGGTGGCAATCATGCCAGCCTTGCTATGGTGCCACTGCCCACTAGCAATCTGGCATATGATGGAGTCACACCAGTCACCACAACTCACCGCATTGTGGCAGGTCACCCCCCTGTCGCAAATCTTTCGCCAGCACACCATGAGCACAGTGCACACTCCAATCTTGGCCAGCATCTTGACCAGCACACTCTTGCGCGTCCGGCCACCGTCTAGTACAGTGTAGTAGCGAAATTTTGTGCGAAAAATCGCGCCTCCGATAGATTCTCTGCTGCCCATGTGCGGCGTGGGATCCAACAAACAAACAAACTAAACTGAACGACCAACGTGTGGCCCGCGCGTATGTGGACCGCGCGTCCGGACTTGCGATCTTCGAAATTCTGCCAAGTGCCATGACCGCCAGGTTCCTAGCAAAGGAGCTGCAACAAGACGTAGGTCCTCCGATGTCCGTATAAGGGAGGTTGCCGTTGACGCGGCTAACATGCGCCAGCTGTCAGCCGTGCTTGGACGTTTGTTTGTTTATTAGTGTTTACAACAAGTTTTGTATGGCACGTGATGACATTGACAGCATTAGGAGTGGGGGAAATTTACCAGGCGATGAACGCTGCAGACACTTTCGATCCCTACTAAAACCGCAGCGTTTCTGTCAATATAGACTCCATTGCCCGCGCACAGAAGCTCGAGTTCTGAAGCATTTCTACAAAGTAATCGCCCACTGAGCAGAACCAGTTTCAGACGGTTGGAAGGTGTAATGGACATCTCTTATGCGGACAATTATTAGCCAGGGGGGGCCATAGCATGTCACGGAAATGCGTTGAATGAGTGGCTCTTTCTCAACGGGCTTTTAAGTGGACACACAGAACCTGTTGCACGCTGAGGGCGTTCCGGATTCAGCCCTGTTGCTCGATAGGCGCCAAATGACACCCGCAGTGCAAGGGTGTGGCTACAGTGGCTCACCTCGGCGGATTTTGACGCTGCAAACGCGCAGTTCGGGCAGAAACTGAGCGGGACTGTGCGTCCGAAGAAGGCCGTGGAAAGCCAATGGCGAAACAAAATGAACGGATGCTCGTGCTTACGCTGGGGGCCGCCCTTTTTATCCTGGCTACACTAACGAGCATCCATTACGTACAGGTAACTCGCAAGGCGCCAGGATAGCCCGGGCTGCACGGCATTATACCGTTTGTGTTATGGCATTCAAACGCATTACCCGAGGTTGGTTCGTCATCTTTAGGGGTTAGCTTCACGTGAAAGAACCTGACGATAGCGCTCGTTCGATGGTACAGCGCTTTTTACCTAGGCTTTTATAGGGTCACATGTGTGCGTTTGCGGTAATGAGGTGCCGAAATGCGCGCATCTCGTGTGGCAACTGAGCACACTCTCCATTCCCTCTCAGTTTTCACTGTAGACGATTTAGCAGAGAGTGGTTCTAAGTTTGGTTTTCTTCCTGCGGCCTCCTTATGTGAATAGAGTTCAGCGGTATCACTCATTGCTTGTGGCAATGCCTAGCCTAACAGTATTGCATAGGGCCCATTGCATGTGCTGATGGTGCATGCCCAAGTGCGGCACTGCCAAGTGGTCAAATCACGTTTTTTCGCACCAAGGCACTCGTGTCGCTGCAATGTTTTCCTCTATTGGTCACTACTTTTGTGATGTTGCCGGCACACCTTTAAGCATCATTCCCGTGCTTGCATTCGGGGAAGTACATAATCTCTTACACCTCACTGGCTAGTATCATCTACCATGAACATCTATGACAGCAAAAGCGTACCAGTCAGTATCCTGTAGCAGAACAGGGTGTGGAACCAAGCACCTTGCTCAGTACAACAAGCGGCTTCACCATATAGCCCCCATGGATCCCCCAAGCACTGTCATCAGTAGTTTCCCCAAGTCACCGTTTGGTTTCCCCACATTGCAAAACATCCTGGCTGCAAACATCGCAACATCATGGTAGCTTTCCAGGGTGGCTTGCCCAAATGCATCCTGCTACCTAAGTACCATCATGTTGTTTTTGATGGTGGCTTCTGATTGTGTTCTTGATGGTGCTTCGCTTCTTCTTTTTACAAGCCTTCTTTTTACAAGAGTACCACCAGGTAATGAGTGGTAATCCAATACAGTCATTCACGCCTTAAGTTGGAATGGCTGAAGTTGTGTCCACGCCTTAAGTTGGGCCGCAGTTGGCTGCATGGCGAACCCAACTTAAGGCGTAAATACTGTACTCGCCAAGCGCTTCGAGGCAACACCACGCCATAAGTTGGGTTGACCCGAAGAATCCCTCGAACCCAACTTAAGGCGGGTAATACAATAGCACTACTGATACGACCACTGCCGCCTGCCTCCGACTTTTGTGGCTCGCAAGGCGTGACGTGGAGTGGGCAGCGGACCACGTTGAAACGCGCTGGCCCTTGTGTGTGAACACAAATATGACCCTGGTGCTGATTGGCCTGTGTCCTGGGTGGCGGCTCATGTGTGGTGCCGCGTGTGCTGGAATCGGCGTGGCGCGTTGTGCCGGGCGTCAGGACATATCCTACTGGCGGGTGCTGGAGGACACCGTGGTGGCCGAGCGTAACGCGCGGGTGCTGTGGCAGAACCACGCGGTGCGTGCCGGATGCCATCTTATAAAGACACTCTGGTGAATCACGAAGTACATGTCGACCAGAGGAATGACACTCAGCAATTTTGCACTTGATTGAGCCACGCGATACGTGCTGGATGCCAGAAAATATACGGATGCCAGAACCATGTAAAGGTAGAAGTGGACAGTGGGGTTTAGTGTCTGCCTTTCTCTGCTGTGCAGCAAATAACTTTCCCCTTTACTGAGCAGCTTTATTGCGACAGCTGCCGAGGATGAGGAGAGGCAGCAGGGAACCGGGTGTGGTGCTTCTTGCACGTGTGAAGGAACAAGATGGGACCTCTGAAGCGTGCGTTCATCTTCCAATCACTTCCTGTATGGCCACCGTCCACACTATCCGCTCCACTAGTATGCCACGTGCCAGACGCTATTTCGACCACACAGACCACCCGCTACCATCAGAACTTCACAGTACGGTATTTTGCTTGTTAGAGCCGATGTCTTGCAATCAATCGCTTGTTAGAGCCGTCGTTTTACAATATATTGCTTGTTAGAGCCGTCGTTTTAAATTTGCTCTGCCCTGCGTTCACATGGCCCATTTTGACTATGCTGCCTACTCGTCTAACGTAACAGATCTTGCCATATCTGCTTACAATATCTATTTGTATCAAATGCATTGTGGTCTATTTAACATGCCGGCCGTGACATCAACAACAACCATGTTATGTCAATGCCATGTCAGTGCCATTCACAGTCTATTACTGATCGTAGCGACTGATGGTATGCCTGTCCTGACAATACGCTGTCACAGTCTATCAGAGTCTCATTGTCTCTCTCAAACATTTCATGGAAACTCGCATGTGCAACAGGACGTGCTGACCAAGAATATTGCGCAGCTTGAGGCGGCCGCTACGGATGTGCCACCTGGCGGGTGCCCCCCCGCCAACCTATCCACCGCCGCTGTTGCCGCCAAGGACTGCCCACCCTGCCCCGAAGCAAAGCAAGCCCATGCGGATGATGACCCTTGCTTCGCGCCGGAGCCCAAGTCAGGCAGCCAGGGTGGTGGTGGGGGTGGTCTGCCTTTCTTGCGTGGCGCGGGTGGCGTGTCGCTGACGGCGTGGCTGGACCGGCCGTTCGATTTCAAGGTTTGTTCAGCACAGGGAGCCTGATGTGCGGTTGCGGTCGCGGCAAGAGTTTTTTTGAGGCACTGATGAAGGAGCGGGCGCTGATCTCCCGGCATGGCTATATATAGGATCACACTCGGTGTTACCATGTTGGAAACCTTGTTACTGCCTGATCCATCTGGGCAGGAAATGCTGGGCAGGCAGGCAGGCAGGCAGACAGGCAGGCAGGCAGGCAGGCAGGCAGGCAGGCAGGCAGGCAGGCAGGCAGGCAGGCAGGCAGGCAGGCAGGCAGGCAGGCAGGCAGGCAGGCAGGCAGGCAGGCAGGCAGGCAGGCAGGCAGGCAGGCAGGCAGGTTGATTGATTGGTTTTATGGCGGGCGATGGGCAGGCAGGTGGGCGGGTTTGTTGACTGACCCGTGTGCGGTCTGGTTGGCCAAGCATGTTCTCCTCACGGATGCCCTCGCTAGCCCGCTTGCATGCCTCCCGCGCTGCCTTGTGGTGCATGTGGCTCCCAGGTCTATGTGTACGACTTGCCCAAGGAGTTCCACTCAGAGCTGAAGTCTGACCAGAAGCGGTGCATCACTGACCAGTACGGCACCGAGATCCTGTGAGTGTGCGAACCAACATGGTGCCACATCCCTGTATAAGTACCACTCGATTGGGAACAGCAGCGGTGCATCACATAGCAGTAGAGCACCGAGATCCTGTGAGTTACCTCAGGAGTATTTCCCTGTATAGAGGCCGACTAGGGCAACGTTCAGCTGTAAGAGATACGTTAAAGGCATGATGGTTATCCACACATGGCATCAGGCATGGCTAGCCTGCGAGTTGCCTCTTTTTTGAGTGTAGCGAGTTGCGTTTTTTGAATGTAGGCCACATTTTAGCGTATGACATTCCTGGATAGGTGCCACAGCACCAGGGTTTTGCTGAACAGGATCGAAAGCCAGGGATAGCAATCCAAACAAAGCGTGCAACTAGGCTTGATTGATTTTCCTACCAGCAAGGGCGACACTGTCAGGCGATCCTCGCGTACAGCGACTGGTGCATTAGGTAAAGTCGCGGTTTGCTGCTATAGTGGGCATAGTCTGGACTTTGATCTGAGCCTAATAAATAAACAATTAACGTAAACACTCCACATCACCACTCTGCAGTCCAATTTTGTTCTCTCGCACATCTCCCCGCTGGCCGCTAGTAAGCCCGGTGAAAACTGTTTACGTGTAACGTCTTTGCATCTCAACGTATCAAACGTGTACAGTATCGATTGGTTGTGGTTATCATATCCAGCGTATGCGAGGAGTTGCTGCTTTTGTCATGAGATGGCGATGGCGATGGCTCCAAACGTTTCTCCAGGACTGACCCTGAAATGGGCTTGGCTTCATATTTTGGATCATGTTGACCACGTTCACAAAGTTCTTGTCACACAAGTCACCATGCGTCTTTGAGTATTGCATGTTTGTTTTTCCTTTCTTGGTGATCATGTTGATCACGTTGGAAACATTAGCCCCCCTGTGTCCCACGGCGTTCACGCAGAACCGTTATTGTTGGACGGTCGACACTTCGTGTCCCTTTCATGGTCTGACCCGGCTTAAAACAATCGTTCACCTGTCCCCACCCCCCCCAGGATCCATGAGGAGCTCCTGCGGCACCCGGTGCGCACGATCGACCCAAAGCAGGTGAGCGGTGCCAGCATGAGAGAGAGGAAAGAAGAGGAAGAATGGAGGGGCTACCCATGAGAAGCCACAATGGACCTGCACCACATGGGGCCAGCTGGCCTCAGGAAATGGCAATGGGGTAAATGCAATAAATGAGACAATTTCGCCAGCCATGAGATCGCGATGGATCTGGCTAGCGGGCCATGAGCATGCAGTAGATGGGTTATCGATGGCCACGCACCGTGGAAGGCATCTGGCTAGGGGGCCATTGTCGTGCTTTATATCCAGCTAACAGGCAAGCGTGCCAGCATAACGCTGCTACCTGTAGAAATGGAAAGTGACACCAAACGACACCTTGCAGTCGCAGGGCACCCGCCACGTAAGCACGCAAGCAAAGATGGATCTAGGTAATGTGTTTCCAAGCACCTTTTGCCATTCTTTCCTCATCTCACGTGTAGCGCTAATGTGCGTTGCAGGCGTAGGGACATGGCAACTGCGGTGGGTTTATGTACGGCAAGTGCACTGCGGCTGGTCTTCTGACCCCGCCCCCTGCCATCAAGCGCAGTGCTGCGGCGGCCCCACAGGGGCATCGGCGGAGCATGCACGTTTGCTGGTGTGCATATCGTCCCTGTGCTCCTACTCCTGGCGGCTGGTCCCAGTCTTAGCACCCCTTGTTACGCAACGAGTCCCCCTTTGCCCGTTCATCTGCTGCGATGGTCTTATAACACTACCAAAGGCTCACGTTTCACGGGTGGGGAGTGGCTACCAGGGGATCCCAGTTGACAAAGTTGGGCCTGCACCATGATGCAGAGAGAAACCTCTGTGGCCTGCCTGCTCGAGGCAGTGCGAGAATCTAGGGCTCCCTCCCTCCTTCCTGTTGGAGTAGGGGTTAAAGGTTGGTTTATTGGCACCCACGAGACACAGTCACGTGCTTTTACTTAATAATTAATCACAGGAGCCCAATTGACTATGTAACCATGATGCCACAGTCAGGTAGCGATCTGGGGCCTGCGCCATACATTAACCCTTTCATTGCTATACCCTGGCCCTCCTTGCCTGTCTGTGCTTCTGCCTACATAGTTTGTTCAGTACATTTCAAAAGGACTCGACGCCCCTGTTCCTCCTGCCTGACCCCATGCCTGCATTTGCACCCCGCAGGCCGACTTCTTCTTCGTGCCCATCTACGGGGAGTGCTATCTGTTCCGGGAAACCAAAGTGTGCGTAGCCTGCTGCAGCCTGTTTTTGAGTGTGTGAGCACATATAGGCTGCCCTTTATAGGACAAGCACGATTCAGTGTTGCTATACTGATATTATATACTGTGAGACCGTGACTATGTAGCCTGCCACGTGCATGACACAACAATTGCCATCAATGAGGCCATCCTGCCACAGCCTGTGGCGCGAGTGAGCACGTATTGGCAGCCATGGGATGGAACAACGAGTGATTCTATTGTTGCATGAACAAGGGAACACAATATACATAACCGGCCGTAGCCTGGAATGGTTGAGCATATGCAGGCTGCCATTCTAGCGATACAAGAGCCATTCTAGCATCCACAGGGGATACCCCTGCAACATCTTGTCCGACGCTAATTACTTGCACTACTTGCCGTACTTGCGGGCGTTGATGGCGGTCCCTTCCTGTTCCTGCTCCTGCCACCAGGAATGCCAAGCTGGGTTTGGAGAACACCAACCGCTGGTACGTGGCCATGGAGTAGCAATGTGCATTTTCTATCCTCTAAAGCTGTCAGGCTGGTGTAACTGATGCCAGCAAATGGCGAGCAGTTGTGAAACAACCTGGTAGCGCCCATCCATGTGGTCATCCACCATGATCAAGACCATCCATGCGGTCCTCCACCATCCAGCAATGTACAAACTGCACCATTACAGTAGATTGCTCCTGTAGTCCAAAAGATCCTCCCCCGTTTTCTCGCTTTTAAAACCTTGGTTCAGTCTCGCACGCCTCCCTCTGTGGCAATGATTGCATCGCTGATACCACATCCAGTATCGGCTTCATGTGCTGGTGCACTCTTCCTCCCTGAGGCCTGTGTCTGTTAAACCTTTCGCTTTATGACGTCTGTGGATGAGACTGCCTGGTGTCTGCACACGCATTCCATGACAATCATATTTGTCTAATCCTAACCTGAGAAGCAGCCATCCTACATCGCTAGCATCGTTCTTTGCATCGTTCTTTGTGCCAGCTTGGTCCGACATCAGTGCTCGTGGTGCATGACAACGCTGGCCATTGTAAACTGTGCCCCGCGCGACCCAGGTTTGAGAATGCCTCCAAGAACAATCCTGACTATCTCACTGTACCCTGCTCATGGTAATGCTGGCCTGTGCCCATCATGCCCCCCCCCCCAGGTTCCGGAAGGCCCTCAACATCATCACCAACGACTATCCCTATTGGAACCGCACACAGGTGGGTTGGTATTGGTAGTAGTTTGGTACGTTCACACGAATTTTCTCCTCAGCTGTAAGGTAGTGCCATCCTGGCCACTGCTTGGCCAACCACCAACATCTACCGGCCGCGCCAAAAAGTATAGCTTACTCCGAGCCATCTGCCCTTTTCGCTATCACTCGGGATGCGTCTCTGTGGCTGCCTGCCTGCTCGGTGCCTGTCGCAGGGGCGCGACCACTTGTGGGTGTTTGCGGGCGCGCGCGGGCCCCACATTTTCAAGGACTGGAAGAAGTACATCCGAAAGAGCGTGTTCCTCACACCAGAGGGGGACCGCTCGCTCAGGTGGGTGGACAGGACGTATGGTTGGCTCATCAGCGCAATATGGTGTGGGAGGACGGAATCCATGAGGTGGACCGCTCGCTCAGGTGGGTGGACAGGACGCATGGTTGGCTCATCGGTGCAACGTGGTGTGGGAGGACGGAATCCATGAGGTGGACCGCTCGCTCAGGTGGGTGGACAGGACGTATGGTTGGCTCATCGGTGCAACGTGGTGTGGGAGGACGGAATCCATGAGGTGGACCGCTCGCTCAGGTGGGTGGACAGGACGCATGGTTGGCTCATCGGTGCAACGTGGTGTGGGAGGGTGGGATCCATGAGGTGGACCGCTCGCTCAGGTGGGTGGACAGGACGCATGGTTGGCTCATCGGTGCAACTTGGTGTGGGAGGGTGGGATCCATGAGGTGGTTGTTGGCATAGCTGGACGAGGGCTATTCCAGGGGTCCCAGGAGCGGCAACATGGTTTCCATGGTACATGGATGGGCTACCAGCATGGGCTGGCAAGCACATCACAGTTGGTTGGTTTTGCCCGATGGTTGGCTCATCCGAGGCGCTTCAAGGCGCTTGTAAGGAGCAGTGTGTGCAATGCTAACCATGGTGCCGCCCTATTCGAGCGTTGGCAGTAGCATCGTCTAGACCCAATAACTGCGGCTATAAATAGTAGCGGCAGTGGTAAAGCTGCCTAGGCAAAGCGCCGAGGTGACAGTGTTCAAGACAACTCCATGTTTCTGCATTGTAATCCATGTACCAACAAAGTGAAATGAACTGTAGCAAATAGATAAATAAATATATGCTCCTACATCGGTGCTACGTGGGTTCTTTCCACCCTTGTCCTGTGCTTTCCCCCTGCCACCGCCAACAGCGAGCAGTTCAACACGTGGAAGGACATCGTGATCCCTGGCCTGGAGGTGAGCGTCCCTCGGAGGTGCCGACACCTATGGTCGCCCACCTGCATGTTGTGGTGCTGGGCCATGGTGGTATAAATGGATGACACGTTTGTCCAACAACCCCACGCATACTATACTACTGTACTATATTATACTATACTATACTATACTATACTACTATACTATACTATACTATACTATACTATACTATACTATACTATACTATACTATACTATACTATACTATACTAGACTAGACTAGACTAGACTAGACTAGACTAGACTAGACTAGACTAGACTAGACTAGACTAGACTAGACTAGACTAGACTAGACTAGACTAGACTAGACTAGACTAGACTAGACTAGACTAGACTAGACTAGACTAGACTAGACTAGACTAGACTAGACTAGACTAGACTAGACTAGACTAGACTAGACTAGACTAGACTAGACTAGACTAGACTAGACTAGACTAGACTAGACTAGACTAGACTAGACTAGACTAGACTAGACTAGACTAGACTAGACTAGACTAGACTAGACTAGACTAGACTAGACTAGACTAGACTAGACTAGACTAGACTAGACTAGACTAGACTAGACTAGACTAGACTAGACTCGACTAGACTCGACTCGACTCGACTCGACTCGACTCGACTCGACTCGACTCGACTCGACTCGACTCGACTCGACTCGACTCGACCATGCTGTACTAAACTATGCTGTGGCGATGTCTCTGTAGTGATGTATGTACGGGAACGTTTCAGCAAGTACGTGCAGCATCCGTCACCGGCTTGCATGTACTGGGCCTCTCCCTGCGCTATTCCACTATGGTGCTCAAGTAATGTGGCACTCCGTGGTGTAAACGTACGTACTCTTGTGCCCTCGCCCTCTGTGGTGTGAGCACATTGCCTGCTGTCCTTGGACGCCCTGTCAACTAGTCGCAGTAAACAGTCCAGTTAAGTAGTCACTAAAAGGCCTTGTCACATTACGCGTGTCTTAACCGCGTGCGGTGTGTGCATGTCTACATCACTTCCAGCTTGTGTCCAGCAGAGCTCTTCAACGCCCCCATTAGAGAGCGAATGATTCCCTTGTCTCCTCATGTACATTTTTGTTATTGAGCTAGGCATTCTTTTCTCATGATGCGTGCCCTTGTTTTTTGCTGCCCTTGCCGCCGCGGTCATCAGGCGGACGCCTACTTTACGGGGGGTGAGAACCGACGGAAGAAGAAGGACATCTTCGCGTTCTTTCGC